>JANHGC010004691.1:21537-32745 GCA_027560395.1 Boaedon fuliginosus | reverse complement strand
TGCCAACCTAGCAGTTCAAAAGCATGTAAAAATGCAAGTAGAAAAATAGGGACCACCTTTGGTGGGAAGGTAATAGCATTCCGTGTGCCTTCGACATTTAGTCATGCCGGCCACATGACCAGAGATGTCTTCTGCCGGCCACATGACTACAGAGATGTCTTCGGACAGCACTGGCTCTTCGGCTTTGAAACAGAGTTGAGCACTGCCCTCTAGAGTCAGGACCAACTAGCACGTATGTGCGAGGGGAACATTTATCTTTACCTTTATGAGTTACATATAATAACCCACTCAGCATGTTAGTAATTGCTTGATGTTGACCATGCAGTGATTGAGTAATGCCTTTGAACCAAAGTTATTTTAATATATAACCTTTGAACCAAAGTTATTTTTAGTGCAAGGGGTTCTCTGCATTTACATCATGATAGAGAACCCCAATGCAAGTCTTATTATTCCTTTTTCCTGGCAAGACAACATAATCAAGGACAATGACAGAACAGCGAACTTCATACTCTTCATCTTTTGTACCTGCAATTAGTTTAAATATATTTGTATATTTTAAAGAATCAATAAAAATTATTTATATATATATATATATATGTGATGAGCTAAGCAATACATTATCATATGGCTGAAGAAAAGTATCATCTATAAAATAGCTAGGTAAGAAGACAAAACTGCTTTCTATTTTTCATTTGGTGAGCCTGAAGATTATTTTAAACCTGTTCCCTTAATGCAAAATATCAAACACATACAGAGTAGCCGTAAAAGCCTAAATGTAAGAAGAAAGCTTTCTTTCTTAAGAAAAATGGTTTCAGCTTTTCAGAGACTTGTAGATCCTACTATCAGAATTTACTTACAGCTTCTTTGTCCCAATATTCACCAGGAAGAGAGTTTTCCAGGGCTATGATGTGTCAATCATTTCTACTGCATTTAGCATGATCTCTCTCACTCATAATAACCCCGCTTAAATCCTATTTCAGAAGGCTATGTTTCTAGCTAAAACTTTACTCAGTTGTAAAAGCACATACTTCTCCTCACGCTTTACCATTTTCTCAGAAAGCTGATTTGGTACAGTAGTGAAGTTTCCCTATCCGTGAAGATTCTCACGACACTAACAAGAAAGGGGAATCTCAGCAAATAAAGTGTATTGTTATACCATCCAAAGGTATAGACTAGAGTGACAAGAACAACAGCAGGGTGAAAGAAGTTGCAAACAATTTCCATAAACTAGACTATACAGCATGGCATAAATTTCCCCACTGTGAATTGGAGATGAGAAGGAAATTGAACCCTGAGAGGTTCAATTGGAGATAAGTTCAAAGGTTTTGTTTATTTATATTGACATGACTAGCTCTAACAGAAGAATTCAGTTGTTACTAATCTGTGTCAAGAATCTTACTTTGCTTACACAGAGCAATACTGAATAGTTCCCCAAAACAAATTCAATTTAAAAAGGAGGGAGCAGGAGATGAATTATTATATCTGGCAACTGTTTAAAAAATATATGCCAGAAATCACAACAATGTTCTTGCAATAGTGGAAAGATTCCAATTTCGCCACACAAGAATTCATGGCTGAACAAGTCCCAACTTCATTAATTTTTTATAATAATTATTCCTTAATCTACAATAGCTTTTGCTGACCCGTCAGTTTATTTGTGGAAAGAAGCATAACTTGGAGGTGGAACATTGGTAAATCTGGCTAGTCTCTTTATTCATAGCCTTCATAAAAAGGTGGGACAAATTGTAAGAACACAATCGGAATGATTCTTCTTTTGAAACCAAAGGGAGATAATTCCCACAGCACAGTTTTTACCAGGGAAAATAAACCAGGAAGCCATGAGTAGGTAGTACAGGTAGTTCTCAACTTATAACAGTCTGTTTAGTTACAATGGCATTGAAAAAAGTGACATGATCGTTTTTCACACTTATGACATGAGCATCCCCATGGTCATGTGATCAAAATTCAGACGCTTGGAACTGGCTCATATTTATGATGCTTGCAGTGCCCCAGGGGTCATGTGATTACTTTTTGCAACCTTCTAACAAGCAAAATCAATGGGGAAGCCAGATTTGCTTAGCTACTGTATTACTAACTTAACAACTGTAGTGATTCACTTAACAACTCTGGCAAGAAAGGTTATAAAGTAGGTCAAAACTTACTTCACAACTGTCTTGCTTAGCAACAGAGATGTTGGGTTCGAATGCAGTTCTAAGTCAAGGACTATCCATACCACACTTCTGTGAAAATCAAACCATGCAAAGATTAAAGATGCTAAGACATCCTTTCAAGATGTTTAGCCACATCGGAAAAGTCCGAGGTCCCCAATTTAAAGGATTTTAAAATTCAATTGACTGAATGTAGTTTACTACTAAGTGTACGAGTTTAGTGCTCCAGTGCAATGTTTCATTTGCTGAAATGATCTCAGTTTCTCAGTATTACTCTTCTCCTTGTAGACTCAACATATTAGAAAAGAAAAAGCAAAAAAAGGTTATCAGATGCTCATTGTATCCAGTTACATTAGTCATCACTCTTTTACTGATGTCAATGTTAATCAAAAAAAGGCACAGGCTGAGTTTCAGATTTCAGGACAATTAAACTTTGTATCAAGAGACCGAAAATTTATTTACAGAAAAAAATTCACATTCAATATTGAGGGGGAAAAACAACACCCCAATGACAGATCATTCTTTGCAAATGTACAAAGCAGAGAGGTCATAGCAACCTTGTTGTGGTTATATATTAGAAACAAAAAATGTTGCTAAGAAGCATGTGGCTTACAGAAAATATTTGACAAGGTAAAAGCAAAATATCAGGTTTTGGGTGTCAGGGACCTTGACGGTCAGAGAGGGACAGGACTTTTCCACCACTATGGTGGGATACTCCCAAGCACACCTTCTAGGGTCAGGCCCGTGTTCAGACACCTGCATAAACAAGCCATCATAAGGGAAATGGGAACATGAAAACAGAAACCCGGGCTGGCAATATTCCAGGAACAGATTACATTGCCATAAAAAAGAATTGATGGTTGACAAACAGCCTTTATTTCAAATGAGTGTAAAGCAACCTGCCTTATTTTGCTTAAAGATGAGTGTATTGTTCCAAAGAACTCTTAAAACATGTACAATTCAGCAAAAATAAGGAGTGGGGGGCTGAAGATTACTTGCTCTCCCATAATCTGCACAGCAGTCTTGAGATCTTTAATGGGACTCCTTTTGCATTTACATTTGAAGCTGTACATATTGTACACATGTATATACCATGCACATATTTAACATCAATGGCTTTATTCTGCTTTTTCTGTGATGAGGCTGTATTAACTTAGGAAGAAGTTTAAAATATTTATTTCTACCAGGATTTTTGGAGATTTCTTAGCTGGTTTGTTTTTTTTGAGAGGAGATTATGCATCAATGTTTGCAAGGATTTTAGATCTGCAAAAAAAGGAGTGTGCAGCATATACATTTTGAAATAAATAATGCAATGCCATTTTGTAGGCATAGGTAGCTAGTAGAAATGATCACCCTTAGAGGCCATCTTCTAAAATATGGAGCATTAAAATAATGATGAAGATGCACTGTATAATAAGGAATACAAGCTGACCCGATTGGGCAAGAAAGAGATGCTATATTTGCAATCGATAAAAATATAAAAGTTCATATTACAGGTATTTAGGAAAGGAATCAAAAGTATAACTACCAATATTTAGGTTAGGGTTAGTAACCCTGTAACGTGAATCTCTCAATTTCTAATTTCTTTTTCCATTCATGAAATGGAAGAGACAAGCAGTAGTGAATGACTATGCCAAAGCCAGGATTTGTTGCTTTATATGTTTCCCAGAGGTAGTACTACCCCTTTTAGGTAGAAAATAAATCAATAATGTAATCGAAGTGATGTGCTTTAAACAAACAAAAAGCTTTTCTGATTTTAATTAAATCTTGAAAAGCTTTTCATAAGCTTCATTTGGAAATTAAACAAGTCACTGAAAAACCTTTCAAATTATACTGAATGTAGACATAAATGACAACAAGGTAACTTCTATACTACCATCATTTCCCAGTCCTTCAAAAGTAGTTCAATTAGTTATTTATCAAAATGATTCATGATTCTCATTCAATTCCACTGATCTAAAAGTAAGAAGCAAATAATGTTATTTAATCACTTCCCATCTTCAAAGTGTCATAGGCTTTGGAGTAATAAGAAACGGAATCAACTTCATGCATAAAAAAGAGATATAAAATAAAAATGGCTTTACCTCCCATCTATATTCTCATTTTACTTTGTCTATACCAGCCTGGAAATGTAGAAAAAAAATCTCAGGTGTTCTTATGAGGGATACTGTAGTTAAAGGTAGTTAAACCATTTTTCAATGACTTGAAGCAGGGAATCAGGAGTTGTCCTTTGATCCAAAGAACCAAAGACTACCACCCCTCTCTCTCTCTCTATGGAGAGAGAAATAACAGTTTCACTACAAATGCATCACAGCTGAACTAGATATAAATCAGCTCAGCAGCTGATCTTGGTTGACAACATGAAATCATACAAGGGCACAACTTATTCTGGAGGCATGCAAATATTCTGAAGTATCTTAAATAAGTCTAAATCAAATTATTTTGAATCCATATACAATCTTTCAACTTTCTGTGTTAATTTTTGTATAGAAAAGCAGACCTTGACTGCTGGGGTTTAGAGAAGAAGCTTTCTGTCAACTTCTACAAGCCCACAAATAACTAAAACCTAGACCAGAGGTGTCAAACTGGCAGCCTATGGGCGGATACATCACATGCAGGCTATGCCCTCCCCAGCTCTGCAAATGGAGAAAAGTTGCGTAACGTCACGTAATGGCAATGTGATGCAGAGAGTTTGACACCCATGAGCTAGACCAGGGTGTCAAACTCAAGATTTGCGGCCTGGATACGGCCCATGGGGTGCTTAGATCTGGTCCATGGGCTGCCCTGGAAACAGCAAAGGACCAGCCCACTGTGCCTCTGTGTGGCCCTCCTGAGCTCCATTTCTGGCTGAAAAGCCTCCTGCAACCCTCTGCCAGTGAAAATGGAGCTCGGGGAGGCTGCACGCAGCCTGTACCAGCTCCATTTTCACTGGCAGAGAGCTGCAGGAGGCCGTTGCAGCTGAAACGGAGCCTTGACGACTGACGTGAAGCTAGCTATGCCCACCCTGGCCATGCCCACACTCAGGCCCCCAAACACAACCCTGATGTGGCCTCAATGAAATCTAATTTGACACCTCTGACCTAGACTCTTGCTATTTAGCCTAAAGATTAATCAGAAATGGTCAGCCTTGTTAGGTAGACAAAGCAGGAAACATGACCTGGTAAGCTTTACAATTCTACTTTAGTGCAAGGTTATATTAACAGAAACTTGGATGTCTGAATGAATATCTCTTCCCTCGTCCCTTTTACAACTCAAGAACCTGGGTTGGGGGGGGGGCCTTCCGAGTCTCTTGCTTTGCCCATATCACTGCTGTGGGCTAAGTAGTCTTTTATTTGATTGTTCCCTTGGCTGCATCTTTTTACCCTGTCCCATAGGGTCATTTCCACATACCATTACAAGACTACTCTTGCCAACATACACTGTCATGCTTATAGTATTTGTAATATAAGAAACTAGTACCAAAGGCTAAAGCTTTTTTGTCATTTACAAAATGCATATGTATGCACATATAACACTGCAATTATTTTTTTTTAATCAGAATTAGTAAATTCAGAAATATTTCAAACAGATACATACGAAGCTATGTGGACAAATAGGAATTATGTATTTTGAACCTGTCCTAGGTACAAAGTAGAAAATGAGAACTGATCTTCAGGAGAAGCTTCAACTTTAATCACCAAGGTCTTACCACATAAAGATCTATTATCTATTTCACTAATCCTTACTGCGAGGCTCAGCATACATCATCCTAACATCCTAACATATATTGCCTTTTCAGGAAATGCATGAAAGCTAGAAAAGAAAGATCTTCCCTAAAGCTTGTTATGCTATCTGCCTTTACTGCAATTAAAGTCCTTGATTTGTCCGCCCTCTGTCCCCGTTGATTTAAGAGAAGTTACATTTCTTCAACTGGCCACTTTACCAATTACCACTTTAATCCATTGATTAAAAGACTAAAAGTATCAATTTAGTCAAGGGCAACCTAAACTGGTCAAGCTTGAACATGGTAGGAAATATAGTTCAGTTCTAAAACATCTTAAGTTCATGATGGATCACCAGGTTTTTTCTTCAGATAATCATTTCTTTGATGTGTAATTTTTATACACTAGTGCCAATTCAGAAATAGTCAGATAACTCATTCTAGACATACTGAATCCACTGCTTAGCCTCTTTCTGAATGTAATGGTTTTTGTCTCCTTTGTGCTTTCAATCACTGTTCAGTGATAGTTTACACAGAGAGAGAGAGAGAGAGGGAGAGAGAGAGAGAAAGAGAGAGAGATGATGTCTTATACACTCAGATGGGAGCTTCATCCACTAAGAAGTGCTGAATCCTGTGTACTGATGGCATCAATTCCTACGATACTACCAGGGGTGGAATTCAAACGTTTTAGCAACTGGTTCTCTGCCCGGTTGTTGGGTGGCTGTGGCTGTGGTGGGTGTTGCCTAGTTGGCCTCCTGCATCACGGGGGGAGTTTTTGCCCTCCCCAGGCTCCGGAGGTTTTCCTCGAGCCTCTGGGAGGGCGAAAAAAGCCTCCCCCGGTCTCCGGAGTACCTACAGAGGCGGGAAACGGACCCATTTGCAGACTTCTGGAAATTCCAGGAGGCCCATTTTTCACCTTCCCAGAGCCTCTGTGCAGGCCCTGAACTTACCTGGCATCCAAAACAGGCCACATGGAGATTCCTGGGAGGGGTGGGGTGGGATCAGAAGGGCCAGCCAGTCATTGCCACTACCAGTTTGGTGAACCAGATGTAAAATTAATATCCGGTTTGCCCAAACCTGTCCGAACCGGCTGAATCCCACTCTGGATACTACTATCTTACATGAACTGCATGTCATAAGGGGACTAACAAAGCTTTTGCTTTATGCTCTGTTGGGATCTCAGTGGGGTCACTGAACTCAGCAGGCTGCCCCTGAGAATTACACAGCACACACGATAAAACGTTTTTTAAAAGCTGTTATATTTTTTTTCTCTAGGATCTCATGTCCATCATCTACAATCCTCTAGCCTTCTTTCCTTTGGCTCTTAAAGTTCTTTCCATGTAGGCTATTTTCTTGGCCTAACTTCTAGAGTTTGTTTTAAATTTAGGCAGGAATTAGTCACTCTATCATCACTTTGCCCACTGGCAATTTGATCATAACAACCTTTTCCCAAAGGGATGCATGCTGTTCACATTTCGAACTTTTATTTAAAAGCTTATCAGTATCCAGTAAATTATGCCAAGGATGAAACAATTGAAATAACTGAATTTCACCTGATATTGTTCCATATCCCCATCAACTCAAACTACCTTACCCTGAACTCTGTGCCACTAAAATATTACTCTTGTAGTGAGGGGACAAAAAGGTACCTGGGGCTTACTCCATTCTTTTAACAAATCATAAAATCCCATTTCATCTTTGCCTAATAATTACAGAACTACTGTACTGTTTACACACTTTTTATTTCTTCCTTTTTATTGTTGTAAGCCACCTAGAGTAGCCCCCCTGGAGAAACAGGCAACAATAGATTTAACAAATAATAAATAATACAGAAGACATGAGTCCAGTGTTAGGAGATATAATGCCGATCAGTCTCTCTTATAAAATGAAATGAAATTTAAGATAGTTATGACAAATATGTCTCATCAATTTCAAAGGATCTGCTTTATGCATAACTATATCTGGCTCCAACCCATTATGTTCAGAGCCTAAAATAACTTTGCCATATCATTTTACTGTACTGTAGTAAGAGCTTAAATGTATATTCACAATTTGATAGGCCTTCTGGGAGTGTGTGTTGTTATATGATGGTCTCTGTACACATATTATATTTACTATACAAGAGTCTAACTAGCATTATGTTACACTCATTTGCCTTCTGGGAAAATGCATTACAAATGTCACAAATACACTGTACTAAAATGGAAAATAGTAAGGACCCTTATAATGATTCACCTTGGTGACTGATGTCCTTTGGCTTTAGATCTCATTCTTAGCCATGAACTATACAAACTTCACAGTTGCTGCCTCTATATTTCAGTTCTTGTGCTAGACTTTTCTACTTTTCCTTGGTCTTTCACAATTGTCTGAGTCAGCCATTCAGATTCTTGAATAGGAAGCCTTACATTTTTGTAAATATCCTTCTACAGCTAACTGATAGTTCAAGTATAAAATAATGCTGTCAAGCACTTTTGAAATAATTTTACAAGGTGCTTTTGGGGGAAATGGAAACATAACATGTCTCCAAATCTTTAAAGGAGCCATATCTTTTCCTGAGATCACAGAGCTCCCTTCTGGAGCTGACACACAATGACAGAACAAGATACGGC
Source organism: Boaedon fuliginosus (assembly GCA_027560395.1). NCBI lineage: Eukaryota > Metazoa > Chordata > Lepidosauria > Squamata > Lamprophiidae > Boaedon > Boaedon fuliginosus. The sequence goes on along the minus strand of JANHGC010004691.1, from coordinate 24,268 downwards.
TGCCAAGTAATTGCAATTAAATACAAAGTTTGTATCTGTGCCTGCTGTGAAGCACCTTTTTGGAATCAAATCAAAAGTACTGAACCAGCACTAGTGAGCCTGCCAATGCAGCTGCCAACAGTACCAGGCCTTTAAATGCCCTTAACTATATAGACTTGCCAGCTAGTCTTAAACTGGGTTTTGGCTGAAAGGTTAATTTTCACAGGAAAACAAAGATTCAAAGAAATTGGGTTTTGGCTCAAAGATTCAAAGAATTCAAAGAAAAACAAGTAAGTCTAGTTGCCTCTTGAAAAAGCTCCTTTGGGACAACCATGACCTGGCTGACTGAGAATCTCCACAGATTCATGTTACTTGTGCCTCTAAGCAAAATCCTTTGGGGAATTTGCACATATTTCTAAAAAGAACATGACATAACAAATTTTGAATTATTTTCACAGTGAATTTTCTAAGTGAAGGATAGAGTTTATTAAATGAAGAGAAAGCGAGCATACATTTTAAGCTTTTTTTGCCCTGTGTACCTTGTACTTTTTTTAAAAAAAAATTAATATTCAAGCAGTAGCAAAATGTTTACCAAGATGATATCAGCATTAATAAAGCATGGGAAAAGCTGCAAGGGTATACTCATATATATGCATAGTTATTTTGCTATCATAGCAGTGACATTTTGTTTTAAGACTGCAGCATTCGGCAACACCTGAGCTCTTCATTACCCTCACAGAATTGCACCAAAATGAGATACTCTGAGGTGTTTTGTATGTTGCACAGTCAGCTGCTGTGACTTAACACATTCTCAGGAGTAAGGAAAAAAAGTGTAATATATCACCAACATTCTTTTGCACAGAATATTAAACTAAATGTGGGGGCAGAGAGAGGGGAAGGGGAAACCCCTTACCATTCAAGTGGTCCTTCTGCCACTGAAGCAGCTTGGAGAGAAACCACCTGTCCAACTCCTTTAGGCCTGCTTTCTATTTCCCAACTACCCTATAGAATTGTAAGGTTTATGTTAATGTGGAATAAGAAGATTCCAGATTGAAGAGAGAAGCTTGCTGGGCTCATTTGCATGTCAATAAACCCAGCCTGATTCTGCTTCCCAGTTCACAGCTAACTGTGAGGAGTCTTGGGAACAAACAGAAAGCACTTGTTTCGCTTTGCTGCCACCTTGATCTTTGAAAGATAGAGGCTTCAATGCTAAGAGAGGAAAACAGTTTGCACGTATTCCCATCATACTTTCTGGAGCATGCTGTGCTATTAGCAGTTGGGGAAAGGAGCTCGAAAGTAATTGCATTTCAGAGGGAAGCATAAATGCTGTGTTGTCTATGAAAATAGCAGGTTATCGGTATGATTAAAGGCCAAATCCCTTTTAAGGGCATTTATAGGCACAAAAAAGATAATTAAGCTTGCCTTGCTTAGAATTTCTCCTTTCTCTCCCTCCCTCCCTCTCCCTCTCCTTCTCCCTTTCCCCCTCTCTCAGAAAGCTTATCTTTCTACATGTACGCTGATAACAGATGATAGCATGAACTGTCTGCAATCACTCTGTATTGCAGAGGAAACATGGCTTGTCTGTACTCAAATAGATGTAATTATTTTTACATTGAATGGCAACATTTCTTTAAATGCACATTTTAAATTACGCAAATTTACAGAAGAATATGAATATGTAGCAAGAATCTGAATGTAGGCAGGATCAGAATTACATTGATAAGAAACTAGTACTCAGTTTTCACATACTAATTTGTGAAAACAATTCCCAAAAACAAAATGAATGAGAAAGAAATGACAGGTATGTTATACAAATAGAATAGGGGAAGTGGAATGGAAGGTGTAGGAACCCATAATTATTAGTACTTGAAAGAGAGGATATGAACATTCACAAAGAGTAAGTCTATTCAGAAACAATCTGCCATTGAAAAGTAGCTACTTGCAAAAAACAACAGGACTGGACTATAGCCCCCACACCCTATTTTTGGCATCCCAAAACACACGGGATCACTGTAGGAATAGCATGTTGGATTAACTTAGTTTTTAATTTAACAAATGGGTCTTTAATAGAATTCAGTAGAACAATCCAAAGTTAAAAGGGAAATCAAAAGTGCAAATCAAAGCCATGAAGAAGTGTGTTTTTTCCCCTCTCTGACAGCCATTAGAAACAATTACAAATAGATCAAATCTCATAAAAGTACCACAATTGTAATCTTACCTTTGAAGGATGCCATGCATACCATATGGTTGTTAGTCATGAAGCTTTTTGGATTCAATCCTTCAAAGCAATTTGGAGAGTGTAGAATATCCATACAACTTTTAGTTGTAAAGTCTTAAAATAGAAGTACGTTTTTCTGGGATGACACTCCTTTAAAGCGTAGAAAAAGTTGCTATTTTCAAATTAAATCCAAAATGCTACATTGTTCTAGTTATCACTGTAAAACTGGGCTGCTGATTGTGACGCATTTATCTCATGCATATTTATTTATTTATTAAATTTATACCCCGCCTCTCTTCACCCTGCCTCTCTTCACCCCTAACTAAGAGATTGATTGATTGATTGATTGATTGATTTAGTGCATTTTTACGCCACCCAATTCCTGAAGGACTCTGGGCAGCTTACAATATGGATAGCAATAGCACTCAGGTTTTATATACTGCTTATCAGAGCTTAACAATACTCCCCAAGCAGTTACAGAGTCAGCTTATTGCCCCCAACAATCTGGGTCCTCATTTCACCGACCTTTAGAAG
>JANHGC010004690.1:28861-50275 GCA_027560395.1 Boaedon fuliginosus | reverse complement strand
GCGCGGCCGCATTCTGTACCAGCTGAAGTCTCCGAGTGCTCTTCAAGGGCAGCCCCATGTAGAGCGCGTTACAGTAGGACCTGTGTATAGGCACCCCTTGCCACAGCTAAAAGATTATGCAATGAAACCATATTATTAGGAAACAGTTGTAAAGTAGCCTGTATGCATTCTCATTATTTAAACAAGATGGGTTGAGAAGAATACGTAAGACAATAGATTAAGGGAAACAGTATGGAAAGCTTCAGTGGGATGGAAGCAAGTTTCCAACAACCTTTTGTGACTCAATTTTCTGATGGGTGAGTGTTGGTGAATCTTAATTCTCCTTTAATAATTTTGTATTCAAAACTTCGTTAAAATAGCTCAATTTCTTACCCTTTCAAAGAACCATGAATATTTGAATTTTAAAATAACCTGGTTTAGGGATTTCAATTTTAAGATGTTTGTACACATTTTGAAATCAAATGTGTGATCCTCTACACTAATTGAACTCTCTTAAGTTCAGCAGCATAAAACTCACAAATAGGCATCAGTTACACATTTCATTTTGCCCTGTTACCACTCTTGTCAGCCAATATTATGAATCTTATTTGGATATTTGTGTATGCGTTAGAAACAAAACAAAAACAGATGTAGACATTCCTGTTATATTCTTACAACAAATCAGGTGTGCTATAACAGCCAATTTAATAAATAACATTTTGCTGCAAACTAATTGGGCTCAGTCATATGTGTTGCAAACAGAGGCTTATCATTTAGCATTTTATGTAAACTAAGCTATTTTGCTTCAGTTCAGTAAGTCATTGTGTGGTATAAAACAATGTGGGGGTATTAACCTGCAGCTTTTCACATTATACAAGAAAAAACCTGATTTGTCAGTGGTGGCAAAGAAGAAATCAGGCTTCTAATAAACATCTTTTCCAAGTAACAAATGAATACCTTTTAATAAAATTTATTAATTGGAAAAAATGCTACCAGACTCCTGCATTTCTGCACTAGCTGCATGGCTTGGTCATAAACTCTCTCTTAGCCAAGCCCCCCTCCTGTAGTTGTTATGGGGAAAGTAGAAGGCAGGAATATTAGGTACAGTTGCCACCTTGAGTTATGTATAAAAAAATGCTGGGAAATAATAAAGGTAGTATATCTTGTTTAGGAACTGCCTCGTTTAGTGAAAATCCACAGGTACGGTGATTAAAAAGTACTTTTGTGACCAATCCTTGTATTTACCACTTTTGCAGGTTATAAACTAAAGGTCACAAATATAGTTTATTTATTTGATTTATTTGATTTGATTTGTAGGCCGCCCAACTCCCATAGGACTCCAGGCGGCTTACAAGCATAATAGTACGGTTTAAAATACAAAATTGCTGCAGATCGAAAAAATAAATTAATTAAAACACTGAAACATTTAAGTATAGAATAGAAACTGCATAGTTTCAGTTTCATGTAGCTGAATTGCTGGTCCAAATTGTGGCTTCTAAACAAGGACCGCTTGTAAAGAATAAGGATGAATAGCGCCTATTAATAATAGTTACCTCTTTTAACTTGGCCAAAATTGATCTTCCTTCGGTTAATTCAAGACTGTAGTGCTTTTAATCAGTGATTGAAGAAGAAAAAATGTCTTTGACTTCTTAAAAAGAAGATTTGCTCTCGATCTCTATTTTAGTACGTTTTTAATGTCGACTCGGACACAATATTATCTATAAAATCTTCAATAGATAGTTTAGAGTTGAATTGCAGCGGCATTTATGCATTGCTTTTTTCCTCACGCATTCCACCCTACTCCATTTGTGTTTTAATTGTACAGAATTTTGGGTCATATTTTGAAAAAAATATTTTCATAACTTTTGGGAGGAAGCAGTTTACACTTTTGCTTTAACCATGATTATTATTATTATTATATTAAGTTAAAAATAATTCAGGTTGATAATTCCATCTAATTCAAATCCAAAAATGTAAACTATAAAAATGCCTGCTTATTTAAGAAATGAAGAAAATGCTTTGTGAGGAAATCTGCTGTGGATTTATAACAATTTGGACATAAGCATTTTTGATGTAATCTTGAACTACAACTGTCCCTGTCATGATCTGGGACCGTCTAGGCAGGTGCAGGCTTCCATAAAGTTCTTGATTGAGCTGCTATCCCAGGACAAATGGCCCTACAACAAGTAGTAAAACTCCACCCCACCCTTTATTGAAAGTAGCCACCCACAGTCCCTCCTGGATTCATGTTCCCTTGGCAATAAACTAGGGGTGTCTTTCTATGGCTATGCTTTCTGGAACACCAAACATTTGCAAATGGCTATTTCTGGAATAAAGCCCCTGGTTATAAGCAGGGTGCTTTTTATTTCCATCCCCCCTCCCCAAGTTGCATCTGAGAAAGGATTTGAACCCTGGAAAGATGGATCTGTGACCTGGTTTTAGTATTACTAAATTTAAATTTAATATAAATGCAAGCCATGATGGTAAGAGGCCTTACTGGAAGCACACCTGGCATTTACTATCAATAGCCTGGTTTTGCATCCTTTGTAGTAAGTGAGCCAGGAGTCAGGGAAATAAAATAAGCAGATGGCCAAAGTGGTGTCTTATATAGAAAATATATTCCTTATCTGTTTTGACAGGTTGACAAGGTAGTTTCACCGTCACTGAGTATAAGACAGGCAGGGTCCAGATATTTCTTAATACCGTTCCCACATTCTAGGATTTGTCTTGACTTTTTTTTCATTTGGACCTTTGATTTCGAGCATTAAATTCTTACACGTTTCAGGGACAAGAGTGGGGCTTTATATTTCCTTTCACGCGCTTACATGTCAGTCTCTCTTGGAAAGGTGCTCCCCCGGCAAGAGATCTTGAGCCTGTTGTTCTTCCTTCCCAGCTGTCAACAGCCGAGTGCCTCCCGGCTCCAATTCCTCCCATGTCATGGATTCGGCCACCCCTGAGTCCTGTTCACAAACGCTCAGCATGACGTCTCAGTCTGTGCTCCCCACCTACCCTTCCGTTGATATCGACGCCCACGTGAGTAACATGGGTCACTGGTACCCGCTCTTGTCTTTCGGGAAGTATTTGGGTTAAACGACGCAACCGCACCATTTAATTAAAAGCCGAAATGCCCTTTTTCTCCCCCCCCCCCCTCAAATTTCAAGACGGAGAGTAACCACGACACTGCGCTGACCCTTGCGTGTGCTGGTGGGCACGAAGAGCTCGTCTCCGTGTTGATAGCCCGGGGGGCCAGTATAGAACACAGAGACAAGAAGGGTAAGTCGCCATCCTTGCTTTCGTTCTGCGGAAATTCTGCGTATCCAGTCAAGCATCCCGTTGGGGTTTTTTCCATAACTTTCTGACGACTCAAAACATGGGTGTGTTTTTCCCCCACCCCATGATAAGTCTATAAGTCTGCCCATGATAAGGGCAGCAACTCTAGAGGCGATTTCACGGCTTCGTTAAACGAAGGGTTAGGGTTTCAAAAACACCTTGCTCCTCTTCCTCCCACATGTTCGATCCCCAACAAAACAACCTTCCCTTCCGTTGCGCAGTCATCCCCCGTTGCCTCTCTGCCCTGTGAATTCCTGATTTTGAAACACTCTGGTTTTGCTGTCGGCGTCTAACTTAACTTTGATTCTTGTTTCCCAAACGGCTTCTAATAATAGAATCATTTCTGTTAGGGTTTACGCCACTAATTTTAGCCGCAACTGCTGGACATGTTGGTGTTGTAGAAATACTTCTAGATAAAGGTGGAGACATAGAAGCCCAGTCTGAGCGTACTAAGGACACGCCACTTTCATTAGCGTGCTCTGGTGGCCGTCAAGAAGTAAGTGCCAACATTTTTTTTAAAAAACTTTACATATGTTACTGTTTAACTACTATAGCCGTAGTTTAAAAGAACAGGATCTAGCATCCTGGTATGTCTCCTCATTTGGTATAATTTTTTTACTGCGTATTATAGTTACTGCATTTCATAGATTACAAAACCGTGTATTGGTTCTCCAAACCCACCCAAGTTGAGTGGTCATCGTCATCATCTTAGAATATATCTACATATGCTGGATGCTTCAAATACAAGCACTGTTCCCTGTGTCCTCGGCATGTCCGTAGATGCTTCCCCTAATGCTCTCCAGGTTCTTTGCCCTATTTCCCCTTTTAGTTTTATTATAACCATTTTATTTTTAAAAAAAATGGGAGCTTGGCATGCTACAAACAAAAAGCAACATTCTTTGGATATAAAAATGCTGGATGCAAGTTGTGTGTTAAGCTTCTACTTGTTTCCACTTGCATCCTCCCTCCAGGTGAACAGGACTGAGGGAGGAGGTCAGTCTAGGCTTCCCTAAAGTAGTCGGTAGAAGCCTCAGGGGACTATTCAAGGGGTTGATGTTATTCTTTATAGTAGTATAAATAATGTTTATTAAATTGTTTTCGTTTAATAAACATTTGGGGATCGATGAAGAAGCTGAAATGTCATGAAGGAAGTCAACGAACTGAAGAGGTTGGGGCTCTTTTAAGGAATCGCAAATGGCGTTCTGGTTATTCAGTGCTTTGTAATAAGCTCTGGTCCCTGTGGAGCCATTTGATGATTGGGCAATCCCTCCCTTGCTGCCCTATTGCAAGGCTGCAACAGCTGATTTCTCAAAATTTCAGATCTGCCCACCCATCCAGAAAGATTGGGAAACCTCCCATCATTCTGAAATTACGTGGGCATTGTACATGAGCATTGTACATGAACATTGTACATTCCATGTAATTTCTCAGCTTAACTCGAGTCTCCAGCGTTTCAGGACTGATTTCTTGCACATATTTTTTGCAGCTATTTTGAAAAAAACAGACAGTCCATTCTATAATCATGTACATGTGAAATTTTATTCATAGAAATTGAAAGTTCAGTAAGGCAGCATTGTTTGTTTCCTACCTTTATTATTGCTGCAAATAATTCAAGGTGGAAAACAAGCCTCTAGCACACCTTCTTTCTCCTCCTATTTCCCCCACAACAACCCTGTGAGGTGCATTGGGCTGGGAGAGAGTGTCTGGCCCAAAGTCACCCAGCTGGGCTTTCATGGCTAAGGCAGGACACTAACTGACTATTTAATGTTATATATACGTCATAATTATTCTGTGACCCTTTCCGTATTTCAGTTAAGCTCTAGCAGTTTGTTGCCAGGTTTAAAACTCAATATTTATCCTGAGCACATTGGTGCCATTGTCAGCTTCTGATACTGATAATAATGTTCCCTATTTCAGGTGGTCGATCTTCTCCTAGCACGAGGAGCAAACAAAGAGCACAGAAATGTGTCTGATTATACTCCTCTAAGTCTGGCTGCATCTGGTGGATATGTTAACATTATTAAGATACTACTCAATGCTGGAGCAGAAATTAATTCAAGGTAATTGGTTTAGGAAGATTTTGAGTTCTCTGATGAACACAACATAAAGTAGGGTTGAATTCCACAGATTTGTTGCTTTTATCCATTCAGACATACTGAACACACTTGGTGATCAGTAGTGAGCTTTTTTTTAAATAGTAATTTTATTTTTTTTAAGTTACAATTATGTTAATAAAATCTTAGTGTAAAGTACAAGCAAACGAATATGAAAAAATAGGAGTTGAAAAAAAACCAAGAATATAATAAAAGTATATGAAAAAATGAGTTTTCCCTTCATCATAAGCATAAACCACTTTAGTAACTTCAGTGCCTTCTCTGAAAATAGAACAAATGGTCTCTTCTTCCCATATGCCATCTCTCTTATCTATAAATAAATCCACAAATCCTTGCATTTTAGTCCTAGTGTCAGCAAAAGTCTATTAAGAATTACCAGAGCCGATAGCCTACTTATTTTAACCTTAATCAAATAAACCAATTTTATATCCCCTCCTTTTGCTTCTAATGATTTGGTGCCTTCAAATAATGTCCCAAAACTTGATTATTATTATTTTTTTGCCCCTCTTCTCACAAAATCCGTTGAAGTTTTAATGAGCCTCTTTTTTTTTTTATGTAGTGCACTTTCCAGCCGTGAAATGAGGCTGCATTCTATTACTCAACAGGCAGCTTTTCATAAAATTATTGTTACTCGAGAAATATTTTCCTCCACATTTGTCCACATTGTGTCATTGTTACAGTTGTATGTATTGGTTTTCTTTCTTTTTTTTTTTTAGGACTGGGAGCAAATTGGGCATTTCTCCTCTGATGCTGGCAGCTATGAATGGTCACGTCCCGGCAGTAAAACTGTTGCTTGATATGGGCTCTGATATCAACGCCCAGATTGAAACCAATCGGAATACCGCGCTGACTTTGGCCTGCTTCCAGGGCAGGGCAGAGGTAGTCAGTCTGCTTCTGGACAGAAAAGCCAACGTTGAGCATAGGGCAAAGGTAAGTGATCAATAGATTTCTTTCTCAGTTGATCTCATAAGGGAACTTAGAATTGGGGATTGTCGAAAGGAAGTTGCTAGACGCTTTACCTGAGAGGTTCACTTATGTGACGTTAGGGGCGTGGAGTGATTTAAACAAAGAGGACTATGGGTGGGAGGCCCATAGGCAGTTTACAAGATAAAACCCACAATATAAGATATTAAAGCAATAAATATTAAAATTAAAATTACCCAAAAAGTAGCTAGGAAAAGAAACATTATATAACAGAGACCAAATTGTAGAGAAGGAAAAGCCTCAAACTACCAACAAAATAATCCATGCTCGGCAAATCAATTATTTAAAAAAGTCTAAATTGTCCCGGGGCAGATAGTTCGGTTGTAAAAAATAATAAAATAGCAGTTTTGATGATAAAATCTATTTGTGCAATGCTATTTGTGCAGAGATATCAGACAGTCTCTACCAGGGGTGTCAAACTGGCGGCCTGTGGGCCGGATGCACCCCGCGCAGGCCACGCCCACCCCGCCTCCCTAACGATGGTGAAAAAAATGTGATACGATCGAGTTTGACACCCGTGGTCTGTGTAACGTATAGATCCACACGTTGCCCCCCATCTGTTTTGATGGCCTCTTCTGAACTAACAACCACATTTGTAAAAAAAAATTTCAGTCTTGATTTTTTTTTGAAAAGGAATTCAATGCCAGGAGAAGTCCCAGTTCAGTCTTGTATCGTACCATTATATTAACCGGGTGGGGGTGGGGTGAAGTAGTTCGACTGGCCTTCGAAGCAGATCTTCAAATTGGGAGTTCAGGCGATTCAGAGGCCTGACTAGTGAAAAGTCATCAAGGGTTTTTTTTCCTCCATTAAATCTGTGCGTGGGATAGTTTAGCTACCCTCTTTGTAATGTCAATTGGACTCCGGTCGCTTTCGACTTGGAAGCGTAAAGGGCGAGTAGTCGTTCGTTCATACAGGTTTGAGTTTTCAAGCCCGTTGTTTTAAACAGACCGGCCTCACGCCTCTCATGGAAGCTGCGTCAGGAGGCTACGCAGAAGTGGGACGGGTTCTTCTCGACAAAGGGGCGGACGTCAATGCTCCCCCTGTGCCTTCTTCAAGAGACACGGCGTTGACCATTGCTGCAGATAAAGGCCACTACAAGTTTTGTGAGCTCCTGATTAATCGGTATAGTATTTCCTGCTTTCTATTGGAATTGCACGACTTGAACTACATGCAATTTCCCCCGCCAGCCTGCTCTGCCCCTGCTCTGCCCTTCCTTCTGCTGCTTAACTTCAGGGGCAAATTTGCATTTCTTCCCCCATGCTTCCTACCCTTCCCCTCACAGGTTTGTCGTTACTGCTGTTGCCTTTCTAGGTTTTTCCCTTTGATTTGCGTGGCAGAGCAGCCCTGCACCTTGGCCAGAGCAAAACCTTTTTCAGCAAGTATGTTCTGTGCCACCATTGGCCAAAAAACCCATTTGTATAGGGCAAACGCAAACAGATTTCTTTCTGTGCAGAAATTAGCCCTTTGTAATAAGGGACATCTTTGAAATTTGCACCAGCTGGCCTACATTTTGGGTTTGTTTCTGTGTTATAACTATTGGCCCTTCCCATTTAAGGCCATTTCCCAGGTTTTTGTTTTCAATGTAATTTGTTTAGGGGTTGTTTAGGGTTTAGAAGAGAAGAGAAGAGAGGAGTAGAATAGAAAAGAAGAGAAGAGAATAAAAGAAAAGAGAAGAGAGGAATAGAATAATAGGATAGGATAGGATAGGATAGGATAGAATAAAGAATAGAATAGAAAACAGAACAGAACAGAACAGAACAGAATAGAATAGAATAGAATAGAATAGAATAGAATAGAATAGAATAGAATAGAATAGAATAGAATAGAATAGAATTCTTCATTGGCCAAGTGTGATTGGACACAAGAAATTTGCCTTCTCATTTTAGAGATTGATGGTTTTAAGGAATTTCCCCTTACCCAATTTAATTTAAAACTGAGATATGGTAGAAGAAGGGAAAATTTTCAGACTAATGATCTCAAGTTGGAAGTTGGGAACTGCTAAGTAGAGAAAATAAGCTAGATATTACCCATTCAGAGTTCCAAATCCGCAATGATTTTCCATTGTGGATACACAGAGATCTATAAGGCAGAGAATCCTTTTTACTAAATAAGTTTTATAACTAAATGGGGGTACTGAGAATTTTATTATAGGGGGATTGTAGGAGAAGTGGGTTATTCTCATAAATAACATTCTCATTCAATCATACTCTTCCATTCATTAGTTTCACTTCCATAACCAGATCTAAATAATTTAAGTTCTCATAATTGACTATTCATTTAGATTCTAATACCCCAGTACTTTTTGAAGTGTAGATTAAGAGACAAATAGGAATTATTATTTGTATCCTGTCTTTATTATTTTTACAAATAACTCAAGGTAACAAATATATTCAACACACCTTCATCCTCCTATTTTTCCCACAACAACCATCACGTGAGATGGGGTGGGCTGAGGACAGAGTGACCAGCCCAAAGCCAAGATTTGAACTCACCATCTCCCGCACCCTAGCCTGGTGCCTTAACCATTAGACCAAAGATGTGGAATATTCATTTCTAATTTTCTCTTGAGACATGTATATATTGACAATTAAAGGCGATATGAAATTCTTAACCTGGTGCCATTGTTGTTTCGTTTTGTTTTTGCAAACTGAGATTGAATTTCAACTGGTATCTGAGTTATTTGTTCCAATAAAATCCCGATTTCCTTTTAGGGGAGCACATATTGATGTTCGCAATAAGAAAGGGAACACCCCCCTCTGGTTGGCAGCCAATGGGGGCCACCTTGACGTGGTGCAGCTTCTTGTGCAGGCAGGAGCTGATGTGGACGCTGCAGATAACCGGAAAATCACACCCCTCATGTCTGCATTTCGCAAGGTAATTTTAGTGGGTGGTTTTTTGAGATTGGAATATTTGGAATGGAGGCGAGCTGCAGGCATTTGCATTACTGCATCTTAAATTGCTATTACTTAAATTGCTTCTTTTTAGGTCCTTGCATACACTTTGTTTCAGATCTCATTGGTTGTTAAATGTGCAGGTAACCCTCAACATACAATCACAATTGTGCCCCAAATTTCTGTTGCTGAGCCAGACAGTTGTTAAGTGAGTTTTGCCCCATTTTATTACCTTTCGTGCCACAGTTGGTAAGGGAATCACTGCAGGAGATAATTTAGTACCTGGGACATTAAGTGACTCTGACTTCCTCATTGACTTTGCTTGTCAGAAGATCTCAAAAGGGGATCATATGATCCCATGACTCTGCATGAATATAAACCAGTTTATATGAAGCATCCAAATTTTGATCGCATGATCATGGGAGTACTGCAATAATAAGAAGTTCTTAGGTACTTGGTCAAATACTCTAATTTTGCATAATTCTCCAGTGCTTTTAGCTATTCAAGTTTCTACACCTGTGTAGAACCAGAGACTTTGGTTTTCTATAAAGTTGATAGTTATTCTTGCAGAAAAAAAATCAATCACATTTTTTTTCTTTTTTCGCTGGCAAATTCTGACCAGTTGTCTTCCCGGCTAACCAGCTTTCGTAATAAAGTGCCAGGGGAATTTTTGCAGATGGATTTCAGGAACATGTTATTGACTTGCAATATCATGTCAACTTTGCTGGGAGTTTGGAATTAATGTTTTGTCCAGAGAATTCTACAGAGGGAAAATTAACACACAGAGATACAGATACTCTTGAATTCATTGTCTTTCACACTTCTATTGTCTCTCATTTATTCTCATTTGTTTCCCCTGTTTTACAGTATTCATATTTAGCTGGTCATAAGGAAAAAACGATTTAAATTAGGTTAGCGGCGTTAAAAGATTGCCTGCATTATGAACTTCCCTAGGCATTTCAGTACTCAAAATAAAAGAGATACATCAAATTTGCACAATCTAGTCTGGTGTTATAAGCGTTACAGAAGAGCTCCTTCCGATCTCATGTGATTAAACCATTCTTTTTTAGGGTCACGTGAGAGTGGTTCAGTTTTTGGTGAAAGAGGTTAACCAGTTTCCTTCGGACATTGAGTGCATGAGGTACATAGCAACCATAGCAGACAAGGTGAGTGCCAAGAAGCCAGTCATTGCACTTAGATAACTTTATTTATTTATTTATTTATTAGATTTATATCCCGCCTCTCTTCACCCCTTTCGGGGGAACTCGAGGCTTCGCCTGTAAAACACATGGATTTTGTAGTAACGTTTCTCAAAATGTAACTTTGCTGCTGTCATCTAGCTAAGATTTAAAAAAAAACACACCTCTCTTTCAAATGAAATAACAGAAGAACAAAGTTGGAAGGGACCTTTTATTTTGTTAGTTTTATTTAGCAGCTGTCATTTATACCCTTTCTGGAAGGGCTGAATTGTTACATCCTCATCTGTAGTTTTGCACTGAATAATTAACATTCCCTTTTACACCAGAAGAATGAATCCTGCTATCCCTTAGAGAGACCAGAGCATTAAAATGGTACCTTAACTATACAATACTCTTTTAGTTACTAAAGGTAATAATGAATAACTTAAGCATTAAAGATAAATAATTTTACCTGACTTTTAAGACTTTTACCTGCATTCCTTCTCTTTTGCAGGGAATTGGGGAGGGGGGTGTCAAACCATCCCCTAACTAGATAGTTAACGTCATAGATGATCATATCTCTGAGGATTTATACCTACCTCCTTCCATTCATTCTTCAAAATGCTGTCATATTTCAGTGGCTCTAAGTGCCTTATTTATTTGTGGAGTGATGTTAATTGATTTGAATGAATTTAATTATTTGACAGTGGGATTTAGTTTCTTTTCTAATGTCTCCTGGGCTTTGATTTTTTTTAATTATTATTATTTTTTAAATGGGAGGCCAGCAAACCAACAAAAGAGTTAAGTAGACCCCTCAGACCAAAAAGGTTATGTATTCCTAACGTAGACGGTTGTAGTGCTGTAGTGTGTATAGTGAATATATTTTGTGTACCCTCATCTTACGTTGCTGCACAACATTTTTTAATCAAAAAGGAATTGTTGAAAAAGTGTCACCAGTGTGTTGAAACCATTGTGAAGGCTAAGGACCAGCAGGCAGCCGAAGCCAACAAGAATGCAAGCATCCTGTTGAAAGAGCTCGATTTGGAAAAGGTGAGCTCGACAATTACATCATCATCTCTCTCTTAAATAACATCCTGTTTACAGAAAGTCTTGGAGTTATGACTACTTTACGTAACAATGGTTTGGATTAACAAAGGCCTTTGAAAAGGATGCTTTCCGGCTGGTAAAACACTTCTGAGCCTCACAGAATATTACACAAACAAACACATTGACGATCTTAAGTGCTTGGCAACCTTACAACCAGTTGCCAAGTGCTCCATAACATCTGCCAGCTTCTACAGAAATTCAGCAGGGAAGCCACTAGGGAAAATTGCAAGATGCTGCTGCCTGCCAGGAGGACTCACTCTCTCTCATCTCTGGGGGCTGACCGAGAGAGCCAATTCTCCAAGGATTTCAGCTCCATGCTTGCTTGCACAGAGATGAAACTCTGTGGCCATTCTTCCCGCCGGCCCCAGAGATTTGAGGGAGCCGAAATCCAAGCAGGGATTTTCAGTTGCGGAGCAGAGAGGCAGCGCAGTGAAGGGAGCACAGGCAGCCTCAGGATGGATGGAGGACGCTCTGGAGGCCTTGTGCAGGCCGTTTCAGTATCTCTCTGTTCAGGAGCTGAAAAGCCTGCTTGGGTTTTGGCAGGGAGGGTTTTCCTCTCCTCCGTGATACAGGCAGGTAAGCCATGTGGGGTGCACCAGGGGAGGTCCTGTGCAGGCCATGTGCAAGGGCCTTTCCTTTCCCCTTGTGGGCTGGAAATCTGGCTTGAATTTCAGCAGAGAGGATTTTTAGCTCCTAGGAGGAGAGAGACAACAGATGGCCTGAGTGCATTTGAACGCCCTTAACAACCCCCCAAGACTGCTTAATAACTACAACAATATTACGTTGGTTGAAGAAAGCAGTCACATGACATTTTGCTTAATGTCTGCTTCACTGCTTTGCAACCAATACCTGATTTGTTGAACAAATGGGAGCAATCCCACAGTTCTTCGCCTACTTGTGTTTGCATTACGTTGAAAACATTAAGAAAACGATTTCTTAGTGCCAATAAATCCTATCGGTGGTCAATGTTTTTCTAGTCGAGAGAAGAGAGTAGGAAGCAGGCTCTGGCTGCAAAAAGGGAGAAGAGAAAAGAAAAGAGAAAGAAGAAAAAAGAAGAACAGAAAAGGAAACAGGAGGAGGATGAGGAGCACAAGCCCAAGGAAGCGCTGGAGCTCCAAGAGGATGAGGAGGAGGAGGAAAACGATGACGATGGTGAGGGACAACAGTCCGTACTCTCTTTAAATCATAAATGGTATCCTGATAACTGGTTGCTTGCAATTCCAGGCTTTTTTTTGCATTATTTGGGAACCCGACATTTAGCCCCTGGTTTCAACGATGGGTTCTTAAATGCACCCGTACACCTTGAAATGGAAATGGCAGCTCACTAGGATAGGAAAGCGTGTCTTCTTCATCATATCGCTTGCTAAACCATGATCAGTTCTACCGTCTGTTTCTCGTGGTTCTTATGCAGCCGTTCATCCAGGCCTGTCAGACAGATGTTTTGCTGTCTTAAATAATTATTCCCCTATTGGTGTGATGCTGCTTTCCCAGGATACTGGTGGCCTGATACAATTTTTATCAGACCGTAGCGCCTGGAAACCACCCTAGCATGTCTTTCTATAGTAGGAGTTAGAGGGAATCCTCGCTGCAGCTCCTCTGAAACTCTAAGAAGAAAGGGATGTTAGAGTGGACTAAGTTTAAACAATAAATCCCATTTTTGCCCTCCCTGTTAGGAGTTGACCCTTTTGCTCTAAATTTCCTGGCTTAATTGTTGCTTTATTTCTCGCTTCCGGTAATAACAAGGCATTTTTAATTGTCAGTTTCCATATTGTACAATTTCACTCTCTTTTCAATTTCTTACTCTTATATTGTCTTCTGATAAATATAAAACTAAGAAACACTTTAAGGAACCATCTTTTAATATCGCATTGAGTGGAAGCGGGAAGCATAAAGGTCTTTTTTTTAAAAAAACCTTAAGACTCCCCCCAAATCCACTAAATTCTCATGGACACCTCCATATAGTTTTCTTCACAACAATGTAGAAGTGATTTGCCATTGCCATATTTTGGGGTGTATTTTTTTTTTTCAAATCAGCCTAAATTACCACCTAAATTTTTCTGGTGGTCTCCATCCAGTTATCACCCAAATCCAGACTGGTTTAGCTATTTCAGGATCAAGTACTTCGAGTCTCGTTTAAGTTAGAGAAAAATATTCCACTCTGGGCACTTGTGGTACAAAAACAATGCAGCCTGTTTTATATATTCCTAAAAAAAAGTCACTTTTCTGACGATGGAATGTCTAAACGTTCACCATGTGCTTGTTTTAGTTGATTCAGAAATCCCTCTAGAGCCTCCAAGTGCGACGACCACAACTACCATTGGGATTTCTGCAACCTCAGCTACTTTCACCAGTGCTTTTGGCAAGAAGCGAGCCAATGTGATAACAACCCCGAGCACAAACAGAAAAAATAAGAAGAATAAAACGAAGGACACCCCTCAGAACGTGCAGATCATTTTGCCCGATCAGCACATAACTCTAGCACAGCAGAAAGCAGATAAAAACAAGATCAACGGGGAGCCGAGAGGTGGCAGCGCCGGCGGGAACAGCGATTCTGACAACCTGGACAGCACAGATTGCAACAGTGAGAGCAGCAGCGGGGGCAAAAGCCAAGAGCTGAACTTCACCATGGACACGCATTCTTCAGGGGACAAGCGCTACGCCTCTGTGCTGCTCCCCTCTCAGGAGGAGAAGACAAACGCCTCCGTTTCCAAAGTACAAACCAGGTAAGTCCTGGATCTTAATTTTGTCAACTTCAATAATGCTGTAAAATGACTCTCTCTCCTCTAACCTTCAATGCGGACCCCCCACCACTCCCAACAACGAAGGTTTTGAGTGCTGGAAGTGAAACTCTTCCAACTTTAGAGATCCCAAAACGTTGGTTATGGAATTTCACTTTGCCAATTCTTTCTGATTCATCCAAGCTTTAATAAACCTCTTTTGTAAATCCAGTATAAAAGAATTATTCAGGCCGTTCTCTTGGTTGGTTACTTGTAATTTCTTTTTGATGTTTAAAGCATCAACCGGTTTATTTTGTATATCCAATGAAACAGCTTTTCCCATAACATTCCTTTAGCTTGTCATTTTAGATCCACTTTCAGTGTCCACTCTTCCCCTTGTCAGATAAAATTTGTTCCTATTCTAACATTTCTTCCAAAACGTATTTTGGGCACAGTCTGTCCATAAAACATTGCTATTATCATTAACTCCTGATTTTGTTTTTCCAAAATAACCTTCAGTATTTCCAACGTTAACAATATTTTGCATCGTTCTGTAGCTGTGAATCAAATTTATTTTTTTCTCTTTTAATTAAAATCTCTAGTTCTCTCTGGGGCCCAATTTTTAAAATTGTTTCTCTTTTTGACGTCTTAGAAAAACAATTCAAAACAAGTTGACTCTCCTACAGGAAGGATTCTTTTTAACGAATTCCTAAATTTGTTTCTATATTTATCTGGAACCTTCATCCATTTGTAACTTTCTGGAATCTAGGTCCTAATTAGCCTTTTGCTCATGTTTATTTCAATTTTTTTAAAATGTGAAGCTTGTAGTTTTTTTCTCACCCGGCTAATAGCTTTGTGACTAAAAAAAAATCTACAGATAACCTGATATAAAAATGCATTTACGGTTCAATATTTCTCGCATTTCTGTCTGAAATGTATTTATAATCCAAGGCCAAAATATGATATAAATGTAATTTAGATCACACCACTTTAGTATTTGGTAGAAGGAATACTTGATTTAGTAGAAGGACACTTATGATTTTGATTTCTTTTGTATTTTCTTCTGGCATTCAACAATTGTGTTAGATTTTGTTCCATTGTAGAGCTATGGAATATTTATACCCATTTTTAAAAACCTGCTTCATGTTGCTAACGAATCTGGGAGGAAAAAAATCTTTATTCCATCAATGTCCTTCGTGTGCTTCATCTTAAACAGATGAAGATTTATCTTAAATAGATAAATGCTCTGGTGGCCTTATTTGGGGTTCCTGTCTGCAGAAATTCAAACTGTCATTGAATGGCACCAAAGAGATCCAGAAAGTTCTTAAGTTTGTTTCCATCTAATGGTAGCCTGTGATTTTATAACCCATATGCAGGAATAAAATAGCATCTTGCCTCTTCATGCTCAGCACGATACCAGTTTGGAAGGAGTAGGTGAAAATACAACACCTTGTATTCTCACAATATGATCTCATGCATTGCCCACCAGTGGGTATTTTTAATGAAAATATTTCAGACCTCCTATGCAACGTTGAACTGTCAGCAGAAAATTGCTTGGCAGAATTGTTTTTTTCTTTTAGATACTCCAGAATACCAAAGATCTTACTTTTCACCCAACACTGAATTTCTCTAAAACAAGCATTACTGAAAAGTTTGCAGACGTAGCCATTTGCAAAATTTTAAAAGAAGTGTAAAGCTACAGTATGTGTTTGATTATAGTACAGTTTTTATATTGTATGAAAAAGAGGCATCTTATAGTTTTCCCCTATAGGGTATATATTTGATCGTGATTTTGATAAGCAGTGCTTTAGTGATTTGCTCACTTCTAATCATCTGACCTATCCATGGGTGTCACTGTAATCTCTGTTGTATTGATTCAGTTGATGCTCAAGCAAATGGAATTGACAGCTACTTAATCGAGTAAAAATTTTGCTATCGAAGTTTCATTTCTGCTTAGGATGTCTGTATTTGGATACCCCTGAAGGCCTGTTTTCTTTTCTGTTTGAAGAAAATGATCATTTGGGCAAACAAACAGTTCTCCTACTTCATCGCAGGTTCTTGGCTGATTGATATAATGCATTACTAGGGCTACTGTGCCAGTGAGTAACTACAGAGTAGGTAGAAAGAGGCCTGCCTTTCCTGCATGTCCTGTGGGGGTAGAAATATGAGTCAGTTGCAAAGCGTTTACATTTTGATCATGTGACCCTGGGGATGCTGCCACAGTAGTAAGTGTGAAAACAACCATAAGTCACTTTTTTTCAATGCTGTTGTAACTTTGAATGGTCACCAAATGAACATTTGTAAGTTGGGGACTATAGTACAGTGGTGTTCTTCACCTCTTTGTACAAGAGCACAAATGATCCTTTGAAGAAGGGGAGGTGAAAGTAAAGAATTGTATTACACGCAAGTAGATCTTTTCCAGGGTTTACTTACCAATAGTTTAATTGCTGCCTTATCTTTATGTTTAGAGTTGAAGGGGAAGCCAATTCAAGCTTAGCAACAAATTACAAATCGGTATCCTTGCCTCTGACATCTCCAAATATAAAACTGAATCTGACCAGTCCGAAAAGAGGCCAAAAGAGAGAGGAAGGATGGAAAGAGGTAGTAAGAAGGTACGTTTTCAGTTTCATGAAATGCCAGTCATAAGAGAGGGTGTCATTTCGCGTTGGTTGCCTAGTAGCTCAGTTCCTCCTGCTAGCGGGTAAACTTAAAATATATACTTAGAAGCTTAAAATTTATACTTAGAAGCTTAAAATCTATACCTAGAAGTGTAAACTCGATCACTTCTATATTGGACCAGGGTTGCTTCTGGCTAGCCAGATATTCCTAGTAACGTACAATGCAGTTGCATCCTGGGAGCAATGAATTCTTTGCAGGAAGGGGTGGTCCCATTGCTTTTGAAGGAGGTCACTGCTGCCCCTGACCATATTAGGTCGCTTTTGTCCTGTCCGCAGCCTTGCCTTTCTGACTAAGGTTGCTGAGAAGATCATGGCTTTTGAAGGATTCTGAAGGAAGGGCCCTTTTGGGTCTGGTTTCCTGCCTCCTATTTTCCCCACATCAACAACCCTGTGAGGTTCATTAGGTGGAGAGATACGGACTGGCCCAAAGTCATCCAGCTGCCTGTCATGCCTGTACAGTGGAAACTCCGGTCACGCCCGTAATTCGTTCCGTAACTTCGGTCACAAGCCGATTTGGTCGTGACCGGAAGCGAGACTGACTGCGCATACACCTACCCCAAAAAATATGCGCAGAAGGGGAAACTGGTACGGAAAGGGAATTGGCCACGGCCGTGTATGATCCCACCCCAATTTTTGAATTGTGTCCCGATTCAAAAATGTTGTGGATCTTTTGGGTCAGAACCTGATTTGGTCGTGGTCAGAAGCGTTTTGTGACCAGAGGATCCCCTGTATCCACTGGGTTTTGAGATTAAAATATCTATATCTTATTTCTTCGTTGCCCGTGAAACTGCTTTTTTTTTTTAATGACTTGACAGGCAAGTGGGCAGAGTTTTGAAAGAGACATCCCCCAGCAACCCTCTACAGTCGACTCCAGTGGAACAATTTCAGTTGCAAAGGGGAGGACGCTGCTGTTCAGGAGCCAAAAGGTATAGTGGGGTGCACTTAATCTGAGAGGGTGTATTGGAGTGAAAAGAGAATTAAGAGGGTTGAAACATTGATGCTGTTTAGAACCCTAGCAGCCGTTGCAGTGAGGAACAGGAAGAGGCTGTTATCATATTTTCATATCACTGTATGAAAGCTGAGAGTAAAAATTTGGAATCTGTATGAGAAATAGTTGGGAATTTTAACTTTTGTAACTGATGGAAACTTTTACTATCATATTTTTAAAAAATTGAAACGAGTAAACAATCAAAGCAAAATATTTCAATAAGTGAATAAAAGTAATATGAATAATTTTTAGTTTTGAAAGGACGATTTAAGTAATCCTGCCACCGGCAATGTGACCAATAGCTACGTAGGTAATCAAAAAGGTTTACAGCCATGATGGCGAACCTATGTTACGCGTGCTGGAAGTGGCACGCAGAGCCATCTCTCTGGGCATGCCAGCTGTCGTCCGTTGCTCTTCCGGGTTCTTAGCCAGCTGGTCTTAGCATGCGCAGGAGCACCGGGAACCGGAAGAGCAGGGCCCTGAAACGCATGTGTGCTCCAGGAAGCTAAGCTTCTGGTTTCTGGCATGTGCGCGCTCCCATTTTGGCACTTGGTGCCAAAAAGGTCAGCCACCGTTGATTTATAGCATTGTAATAGTGCAAATAATTCTCTGACATATATGTACAATAATTTGCAGTTTCAAAATGTGTGTTTCCAGTTTAGTAGCAAACCTTGATGCCTGTCAGAGTCTTCAGAGAATAAGAAAAACCTTGATCTGGAACGCAGAGGCAAAATTAGTGTCTGAGAATCTCTTAGAATTCTTGAATCACAAGGTTTTGACTAGGAAGTCTAACCGACATCCGTATCACAATATAAACAAAACCATCTCAGACAAGAATCTACCCTGCCCCTTCCATCTGAAAAGTACTATAAAATTCCTCCTCCTTTTTGCAGCCTCTGGTTTCCAGAGATCGTTGTTCTTGTCCCATGTAATCATATAGAAATGCAGCCACGGTACGTCTGTATTTGACAACTATGCAGCTTTCAAATTACATGGTACATCACTACAAGATTTGGTTTAAATTTACAGTGATTAATCACTGTTAATTTGATCAAATTAACTGAAAATTCACTTGAAAAATCTAGAAACACCTTCAGTAGTAATTACTAAGTTAAAAGGGCAGAGCTTTGACTTTTGCTCCGTAAGTTCAATAGATTGAAAAGTTCGACAGCTTGTCCACCCCTCCCCCGTGGTGCATTTTATCTGCAGTGCGGATTTTTTTTAATAATTAAAGCCTGACAACAATCATAATTGCAACCTTTAATGCGTAGGTCAAAAAAGCTGTCTGTTCCAGCATCGGTCGTGTCTCGAATAATGGGAAGAGGTGGGTGCAATATCACAGCCATTCAGGATGTCACCGGTGCTCACATTGACGTGGACAAGCAAAAAGATAAAAACGGAGAAAGAATGATCACCATAAGGTAGAGTGCATAAGATTGTTTGCTTTCGATTTTCAGTTGGATTCCGTGGCGCTGCACCAGAATTGTGTATTTTTACAAACGACGCAACTTTTCTCTGTTTCAGGGGGGGAACAGAATCAACCAGATACGCAGTGCAGCTTATCAACGCCCTTATTCAAGACCCCGCTAAGGAACTGGAAGACCTAATTCCTAAGACTCACATCCGGACCCCTGTTTCCAGCACCAAATCAATCCACACCAATTTTTCATCGGGCGTCAGCGCTGCCTCCGCCTCCAACAAAAACTCGTTCTCCATCGGCGCGTCGTCCCTCGTCACGTCTCAGTCGTCCTCGCTGTCTACTTTCCAGTCTGCTAACAAATTGAGCAAAAATGTCCCGGCGAACGTCCGCTCTTCTTTCCCGGTCTCTTTACCGTTAGCGTACTCCCATCCTCACTTCGCTTTGTTGGCCGCTCAAACTATGCAACAGATCCGACACCCCCGTTTGCCGATGGCCCAGTTTGGAGGGACTTTCTCGGCCTCCCCGAATACCTGGGGGCCCTTCCCGGTGAGACCCGTCAACCCAGGCAGCACAAACAGCTCCCCGAAGCATAACAACTCCAATCGCCTCGGTAGCCAGAACGGCAGCATCTTGCAGCCTGAACCGGCGGGCTTAGCTTCGGGCAGTCCCGGGGGCGTCCCTTCCGCCGTCCCATCCTCTCAGCCCCTGTGCGTGACCAATAACCGGACTCCGTCCTCCGTCCGGAAGCAGCTGTTTGCGTGCGTCCCGAAAACGAGCACCATGACGACGGCAATCTCCACGGTGACGACAACGTGTAGCACCCTGCCTTCAACGTCTCCTGCGCACGAAAACGCCGGGAACGTCCCCACTACGTTTCTGCTTTCGAATGCGCCGCCAGCCCAGCAGTCTGCGCTTAAAGCAGACGCGATCCCGCCCGTTCCGGTACCCAAAGAAAAGGCCTCGGCGCCCGACCAGTCGGTGGGCATCGCCTGCGCGTCGTCATCGATTGCCCCTAGCAGCAGTATCGCGTCCTGCAGCAGCCCGGGAGCCCTGGAGGCCTGCACCTCCAGCAGCCCCGCCCCTCCGGATAACGCCCCCAATGAAACACTGCCGGCTAACATGCCCGAATTAAGCCCGCCCATAACGATGCCTTTCTCGTCGAGTTCAGAAGCCACTCCATTAACGCTCTCCTCGCCCAGATCGGTTGCTTCAGAAAGCCAGGACAACGGTAACTTACCTCAGCTCGCTGTACCGGCCCCCAGAGTCTCCCACCGGATGCAGCCCAGAGGTTCTTTCTACTCAATGGTACCAAACGCGAATCTCCATCAAGAGCCCCAGTCTGTTTTTGTTACGAATGCCGTACCTTTGGCCCCGTCTCAAGGTCCGTCGACTACAGTCCACCTGTCCTCCCCCATGAACATGATGAATGGTTCTCAGATGCATATTAACCCGTCAAGCAAGCCTCTGCCTCCCACCTTTGGGCCAGCCACCCTCTTCAATCATTTTAGTAGCCTTTTTGATAGCAACCAGATGCCAGCCAACCAAGGATGGGGAGACTGCCCACTGTCCACAAGAGCCGCAGCAGACCCGTCCTTCACGGTCCAGTCGACGTTCTTGAGTAACTCTGTGTTGGGGCACATGGAAAGTGTACATCCTGACAACTCTAAGGCTCCAGGGTTCCGACCTCCTTCTCAGAGGGTTTCAACAAGTCCTGTAGGTAAGTTGTTTAAGTTTCCATATGACAAAGAGGCAAGGAGAGTTTGTGGTCTGTGCAGGGTAGTTGAAACGCATAAAGATTCTCAGTCATCCAGGTCATGCTTATCCCAAAAGTGCTTTTTCAGGAAGCAACTGAGCCCTGCCTGATCCCCCAAAGCCTTCCCCCCGATGCAAGCAATGTCAAGTTGGCCATGGCCAACGTGGCCACGGCCACTCATTGGGCTGCCCCCCCCACAAGCCCCCTGAGGGTAGCCATCATGCCGATGCGACCCTCAAAGAAATTGAGTTTGACGCCCCTGGTTTAGTGGCCCG
>JANHGC010004690.1:365-11734 GCA_027560395.1 Boaedon fuliginosus | reverse complement strand
GACAAAAGGGCCCAGCAGAGCTCCTACTACCTCTACCGCTGCACCAGAGAGTATTTTAACTTCATGCACTTGTGCATGGTTTGCCAATTGCACAGGGGCAGAGAGGACGGCGCTCCAGAGGGTTAACGCCATTGCCCAGAGGGTCATGGGTTGCTCTCTCTCCTATCTTTGGAAGACCTTCATAGCTCCCACTGCCTTAAGAAAGTTCAAAACATCTTTAAGGATCCATCTCATTTTTTTGTAATTATTACCATCTGGCAGACGGTACAGGACAATAAGGACAAATGGGCTGAAAAAGAGCTTCTATCCCAGGGCAGTAACTATATTGAATTCTACTGTATAGTGCAATATTAATGCAATATCGGGCTTTCAAGTCAATTGCATGGAAGGAGGTGTGTTTGTGTTTTATTTTTATAGTCACAATGTACACTGAAGATGGTGTTTAATTTCGTTGTATGAGGTGCAGTGACAATAAACTAAACTAAACTAAACTCCTTGCCCGAAATCGAACTAAAAGAAGCCTGGATAATGGATTCCTTTAGGATCCTTTGCTGTCCAACCACCTTCTCAACATTCTACCCCCTCCCCCAAAAGAAGGCTGTAGACAGATCAAGAGTTACCCAAAACTGTTGGGTACAAGGATGGCTTCTTGATCAGGAAGCACACCACCTGCTGTGCCTTTATTTTCTGCCGTGGCTACCTCCTCCTCCTCCTCCTCCTCCTCTCCTGAGGGATGCCTTTATCCAACCTGCTTCCCCTTTACACCAGTTTGTGAAATGGGTAGGAACCTCACAAACTGAACACTTGCCTACCAATAAAAAATAAAGCATTACAATAATAACAAGTAACACCCTCTAACACCAACTGATGGTCCTGTAGGTTTGAGATGTTACTAGCCCCCCCTTTTTTTGGGGGGGGGGGAGAAGTGACCAAGCACACAAGCTATAATTTAAAAATCAAAAACAACAAAACATTCAAGGGTTATTTTCAGTCTAATATGCGCATCTAATTACAAGCTTAGGAAATAAGGCACTGAGTGCTGTTAAATCACCCAGTGATTCCGACGAAGGTGAAGGAATGAGAGAGTCCTAGATGCAGGGTGGGGAGGATCTCCTGCTCAAAGAAAAGAAGATGGAGCAGTTTATACCGAGAGTAGAAAATACTAGAAGTAAGAATCATCAGCAAAAAAAAAAGAGGTGACTTCAATCACTAAGAGAGAGACAGACAAGCCACTGCCTTGAAGAAGCGTCGATAAGTTCTAATGGCTTTTGACTGCAGCGCAATCCTAATCAATCCATCTAAAGCAGATTGTCCTGATTCACATCATTTATTCCTAAAACCACCAGTCTAGCCATGCAAAAAAAGGGCAAATGCATTGTTAGAAATACAGCCTCCAGGACTTTGGGGGAAGAAATGGTGAATATAGATGACGCTGCCATCAATGCAACCTGGTTCTTCCCTAACCTCTTCTAGAATGAAGAGCTGGTGAGCAATAATTCAGATTTTTTTCCCCAGACAGACTGATTTTCATTAAAAAATTGGATAATGATTTGATCATTTTATTTCACAAGAAACCTGATGCATAATTGTGAAACCTATTAAGAACTCAATCAGCCCTAATTCAATTAGAATTAAAAAGATACGTATGCGTGTATCATATGCAAATGTAAACTCTCATAAAGATACACTAAGATAGAGATACGTGGCATGCTGTACCATGCTAAATTGGCTACAGTATAATTTCTAGTATTTCTTACTATTGGCCAAAGTGACTGCAGTTGTTGGGAATTACAGTTCTGTAATATTTGTAAATGGTACAGGTGCCTACCCCTGTTGTAAAAGAACCATTATTCCTATAATCAAATAGATTTTTGCACTGTAGTAATACACTTTTTATTTATTTTATTTATTTTTATTTATTTATTACATTTTTATGCCGCCCAATTCCCGAAGGACTCTGGGCGGCTTACAACATGGATAGCAATAGCGCTCAGATGTTATATACTGCTTATCAGAGCTTTACAACACTCTCCAAGCTGTTACAGAGTTAGCTTATTGCCCCCACAATCTGGGTCCTCATTTCAC
Source organism: Boaedon fuliginosus (assembly GCA_027560395.1). Lineage (NCBI taxonomy): Eukaryota > Metazoa > Chordata > Lepidosauria > Squamata > Lamprophiidae > Boaedon > Boaedon fuliginosus. The sequence goes on along the minus strand of JANHGC010004690.1, from coordinate 9,649 downwards.
CGACCTTAGAAAGGAGGGAAGGCTGAGTCAACCTTGGAACCCTTTTATTCAGGTTAGTTTTTTTCAACCATCAAAAATATTTAAACAACCACCTATATCTCCCAATATATATATAAAATAAAATTTATTGCACAGAATCCAGGTAGACTCTCTGAAGTCTAGATGGGCAACCCCACAGAAGGTTGTGGCAAATAAAAGGGCTCAGAGCCTTGGGATTTCCTTGGCTAATCAACCAGACATCGTGGTAGTAAACAAAGACTGGAAGACAATCAGTGGCTGGTCCTGACCAACCTAGCTGACCACTTTGTTGTCCAAAAGGTAGGGCAGGGAACTAGAGGGGCAGCCATACTGGACTTAATTCTTACAAACAGAGAAGTAGTGCTAGAGGGAGTTGAAACTGCAGGAGCCTTGGCTGAGTGTGACCATCTCCTACTAGAATTCAACGTAATGCAAACATAAGCAATAGAACACAATGAGTGCTAGATTTTAAAAGAGCTGATTTTTAACCAACTCAGAGACAACTTGGGAAACTCTGAAATATATGATCCTAAAAGCCCAGGCCAGCACAATACCACTGGAAAAGAAAAACAAGAAATCCAAGAAGAAACCAGCATGGCTGCAGAGATCTCTAATGATTTTAGGTTCATATTCTCCTTTCAAATGAATGCGATCGACAGATTTCTTTCCTGAAGCTGCTCCATTCATTCAATTTTACATAGGTTGACTTTTGTGTTTTCACTTTAAATGTTGAGAGAATGAGATTAATCAGGTTTGCTCCTTCTTATCCCCCCTGCTATCACCAAAGGAGGTTCCTAGAGTGTAGATAGAAGCTGTGAGTGCTGTTTCTGGTATCTGATGATAAGGGGTTTGAAGAGTCTTATCAAGAACTCCTTTCATTTTGCATACCGCTTTAGAAATGTTAAAGTTGTATTTGGACTTTTAAAAAACCTCCAATCAATTAATGCTGGGAGTACATGAAGTCATTCATGCTCGGGTGGCTGCGACAGAGTAGGAGGCCAAGCAATGCGTTGGTGCCACAGCCACAAGGCAAGGGCAGGGGTCGGGGCGTGGGTGGGCTGGCTGCCGGGGCCCTGAGAGAAACCGGTACAGGGCATGTCGGGCAGCTTCACCTTCCCTGCCTCACCTTGCGCTCACGGCACCAGCACATCACTCGGCTTCCTGCTCCATTGTGGCCACGCAAGCAAGCAAGCAAGCAAGCAGAAGAAGTCGACCTCCCATGTACTCAAAGTACATCCCCCAAAAGAAGCCCTAGTGCTTATTTTGGAGCCCAAAAGCAAACAAGACCGGGTCTTATTTGGGTAATGCAAAGTTTGCAGCAAACAACTAAGCTCAGAAAGCACCCATGTGCCCACCACACAAAACAGTTTGCAACCATTCACAATGAAACGATGCCGGCTGTAAACGTTTGCACAATAGCCAGTGAAGCTGCAGGAGAATCAGCTCTCCCAGGGCTGCCAGGTGTAGCGACAGAAAGCTTGTAACAGGTACAGCAGCAGAGAAGACTGGGGGGAAGCAGGAGGGCAGGGAGAAGATGCCAAGCAAGGCTTCTGGAATTGTCTCTGGCCCCTTTTCCAGCCAGGGCCCCAAGGGAGGACTCTAGCTTCCTCTGGGCGATGAAGTCACACTGATATGTGTGTGTTTCTGCTTCCCCCCACACTCCCCATTGTTTCTGTGTGTGTGTGTGCACTAGGAAGCCTGAGTGGGCTGTATGTGCTGAGTTGTGTAATCTGAGGAGGCCGTCCAAGCCACAACACACCATAGGGAACTTGGGGGCAAAAATTCCAGTATTTTTTCTCCTCCTTTCAATTTCCAGAGCATTTTCATGCAGTCTTTGCTCCTTTTAAATAACTGTCCACTGATTTGGAAAGCCAAGAGAGAGAGACAGACGAAGGTTATTTTGACCTTCGTTGTGTCTCCCATTCCTGCAGGAGGAAACCTTAGTCAGAGTACTGAAATACTGCACTAAACGTGTCTCAGGACCACCACCGTTCCGTACGTGTGTGTGTCTGGGAGCACGTGCATGTGACACGGGTGTGTGTGCGTGTACGTATAAATGTGAAGAACTGTGCTACAAGTCGGGAGGGATACCTTGGAGCACATTTCATGCAGAGCTTTGGCAATGGCCTTGCCGGGCACATTGCAGTGGAAGACGTGGCACTTCAGCACACACGTGTCCTTGTCACTGGCCACGAAGGCAAAGTCCCTGCAAGGAGAAGAGAGCCCCGTGAGCAAGAGCAGGAGCTCCCAGCAGGGGCTCTGCTGCGGGAGGAGGCGGGGGACTTACCTGTCCCTGGATCGAGCACAGCATGTAGGGGGAAAAGAGAAGGGTTAATGGAGAGTATCGGAGGCGGCTGCTCCTGCCAACAGCTCGGGAGGAAAGGGGGATCCCACGGGGCAAGAAGCAGCAGGAGATCCCCTGGGAAAGTCAGGGGGTGGGTGGGCAATCCTAAGGATCTCGCACCCAACGGCGCCTGTAGCTTAAGGACTCACTAGTTACAACACGGAGGCTGAACTCTTGCCCTGGGAGCTCGGTTTTCGGTAAGGAGGTCTCCTTCCTCCAGCCCGCCCGTTATTACTCACCTGCCTTTGTTGCAGCCCACCCCCCACACACGGATACTGATGATGGGCTGGCAGTGGATGAGGCTGTGGTCCAGGGGGTCCACCAGGTTCATTGTGTCTTCCTTGAGGATCATCACCATGTTCTGACCCTGTGAAGGAAGGCCGGGAAATGTGAATGGGGCGGGAACGAAAATCCTCAAAAGCTGCCATAATGGGGACAGACTGTGACTGGGAAGACTGTCCTGTTTGTATCTATGAAAGAGAAGCGTGGGTGTGTGGGGATGTCCTCGATAGGTTCTTCCATGCCAGCACCAATCTGGCCCCTCTGGCAACGAACACTGCGGGGGTCACAAATGGGTGTTTGGGTTCTTTCCTTCCCAAAAGTGGTGCTGAAGTGGACCTTCCCCAGTTTGGAAAGTCAAGATGCCCCAGAGCCAGTCAGTCAAATGGGATGATATCAGCCTACCTTCATCCAGGCCAAGGGATTGGAGAAACCCCCAGATCCTTCCCCACCCCCCCGGGAGTTATATGCCTTGGGCACTCACCTCACCCCATCTATCAGCAGGGCCAAAACTGTCACCGTTGCTTTGGGAAAGTTGCTGGATGCAGTTATTTACTGCAATGCTGCTTTTGCCGGGCGCCAGGTCCTCCTCGGGAATCTCAACCCAGCCCAAGGAGCGCACAACGAAGCACTGGGAGGGGGGGGGGGCAGAGAGAGGGAGAGAGAACATCCATAGGCATCCAACAGAGCGAATGTTTTTCCAACCCTCTTTCAGCTATCTAACAAATCTTATGTGCTCCTGGCCTGAACCCCTGAGAGAAGAAGACAGCTTCCCCAGTCCAATTTCCAGCCCTCTGTGTGAAATTGGATACTCCCCACCGCTGACTCCATCCAATCTCCAGTCTCTATCGTAGCAAACACTTTCCCTCCCTATTTAAGTAATAATGAAATAATGGGAAAGCCTTCAATGCTTCCTCCTACTCATCCACTCTCCTATTATATGGGGAGCCCAAAGGATCAGGAAGCAGTGGAGCTGATTGGTGCCCTGACAGCCTTTCCATTGCCTTTTTAATGGATTTTTTTTAACAAGGATTAATTATTCTTGCCTCCCTCTAAAATTCAATTCTGAAATTTTAATTTAACTTTTTAATTTTTGCATATGTTTTTTTCCCCAGGAGCCACGATGGCACAGAATTCAATATCGCAGGCTAACTCTGCCCTCAGTCAGGAATTCAGTCCTGGCCAGCTCAAGGCCAACTCCGCCTTCCCTCCTTCCAGGGCCGATAAAATGAGGGGCCGGGTTCTTGGGGACAATCTGACGACTCCGTAAACTGCTTAGAGAGGGCTGTGAAGCGGTATATAAGTCTGCTATTGCTACATTTTTATTTTTAGATAAATAGAGATAGACAGACAGACAGACAGACAGACAGACAGACAGATAGATAGATATAGATGGCTGTTCTAAGCTCATGAAGCAACATGTCCCACTGACCTACATTTGATTGCTCGTGCATGGTACCAACCTGAGTCTGCTCGAAGGGATATTAACTAAGGATGCCCTATAAAGTGTAGACTTGAGACTCTATCAGAAGAGCAACCCAGAAAGGTGATAAACATGCTCCTCTGAAATGAGAGCTGATAAAGATTAGGTGGTCCTGGGCCTTTCATGGCAAGTCCAAAGAAGGGCAAACCCCTGACATTTCACAAGGACAATGCTAAACTCGCTCTCCTTCTCCGAAAGAAAGGTTTTCCCCTCGGCTGAGCTGAGCGGCTTTGTGCCCCCCTTACCTTGGAGCCAGATTCTGGGTTGCCCCGATGGAGATCCCCCTCGTGCCAGGCCAGCGTTGTCCTGCAACAGGGAACACAAGCAAAGTGGCAATACGGGAATTCTCACCACAAAGGAGACACGCTCCGAACCAATCACGGTTGACTTTGCTTGTCAGAACGTCTCCAAAGGGGATCACGTGATCACTTCTTGCAACCTTCCGACACGCAACGTCAGCGGGGAAGCCAGATCCGCTTAACCACCAGGTTGCTAATGTAACAACGGCAGCGATTCACTTAACAACTGTGGCAAGAAAGGTCGTAAAACGGGGCAAAGCTCACTTAATGGCCGTCTCGCTTAGCAGTGGAAATTTGGAGCTCGGTTGCGGTTGTAAGTCGAGGACCCCCTGTCCCTCGGAGCTCACACGAAGGGGCTTGCACTAACAAGCCTACCTCTTGGAGAGCGAAGCCGCTGGACTTGGGATAAGGGTCTCTGTTGGCACACATCTAACCCCAGCAGACGGAAGCTCCTGTGCAAGAACAGAAAACAAACTCAATACCCAACCCCAGACGGTTCCCCTCCGATTTCCCCCTCAATTCTCCTCTGAAGTCGGTTGGACTGAGAGAGAAGGACTGCCCTACCCTTGCCCAGTCCGTCATCGCTAGGATTACCCTGTTACCCTGGTCCTCCTGATAATGGAAAAATATTAGGACACTCTTTAATAAATAATTTTTTAAATTGTTTTGTCCTTTACATATACTTCCGAGTTGAGCTTCGGCAAAGCTGGACGCAAGGACCGTGATCTCCGCGGCCCCGCGTCAAGCTTACTCGATCGGAGGGCTCTGAGAAGACCCAATTTTAAGATCTTTATTTGCGGCAGTTGTTAAGTGAGCCACCCTGGTCAATAAGTGAACTCCATAATGTTTACATGGCTTAATCGTTCTCATTGTCAGAAAATTCCCCCGGATTTAAAGTTGTCTCTCTCTCTCTCTGAGCGGCTTCCACCCATTGCTTCTTCTCCTGCTGTCGGGTGCTACGGAGAACAAATCAAGGCCCCCTTCTGGTCACAGGCCTTCTGCTACTGCAGTGGTTCTCAACCTGGGGGTCGGGACCCCTTTGGGGTCGAACGATCCTTTCACAGGGGTCGCCTAAGACCATTGGAAAACACATATTCCCATATATGGTCCCAAATAATTTTATGGTTGGGGGTCACCACAACAGGAGGAACTGTATTAAAGGGTCGCGGCATTAGGAAGGTTGAGAACCACTGTGCTACTGGGAGACAGCTACCAAGGCCTCCTCTTTGTAAGGCTGCACATACTTAGTTCCCTTAGCTATTCATCCCACAGTTTATCCTCCAGACGCTTCATCATCTTTGCTGCTCTTCTCTGCACCCTTTCTAGGCCCTCGGCCTGTTTTACTACTGTGGTGACTAGACTTGGGTGCAATACTCCACAGGTGTCCTCCCAAAGACAGGATAAAGTGGTACTCTCGCTTCCTGTAATCCGGATACTATCCTTCGGTTGATGCAGCCTAGGACCGCACTGGCCTTTTGGGCAGCTGCCGCACACAGCTGACTGACACTTGAGTGATGGTGCACTAGGATATGCATGTTCCTCTTACAGTTGCTACCATGCTTCCACATAAATATGACCTACCCCAGGAGTGTCAAACTGGCGGTCCCTGGGCCAGATGCCTCACGCGCAGGCCATGCCCACCCCAGCTCTGAGAAGGAAAAAAACACCACGCAATGTCACGTGATAGCAACGGGACGCCGCGAGTTTGACACCCATGACCTACCCCGAAAAGAAGCCCTGCCCCCATGTTCACACCTGTGCCTAATATAAGCCCTATTCCTATTCCTATTCCATCCCATCCAATGTAATAGGTCAAACAGATCTAATCAAATGAAATTAAAATACGAATGCTATCTCTTTTGAACATCGTTCTGAACTGATTGAGCTGCTCTGCTCAGGTTGTGCCCTGGAGACGGCAGAGGATTTTGGCTTTGAAAAGCAGGAATCTCTTTCTTTCTCCACAGGAAAAAAGGAGACCCTGCAGACCCACTGGGAGGATTGGAAGAGCCGAATGAACATGCTACCCTTCATACTATTTCACATTTCTATCCGCTGTAAAAGATTTCTGCTTGCATTTATTGACACACACAAACAAAAGGTCAAAATGATGGTGGACTCAGTCCCCAGTGGATATGCAGGCAGCCCTAAGCTATGGTTTGTTTTACCAGTTTATTGGATAAATCAAAATGATTGGGTTCACTTATTTATTTATTTATTTATTTAGATTTATACCTCGCCTCATTTCCCTGATTAGAGCCAGGTCTTCATGGCTTTATGGAAGGCCAATAAGGTGGGGATGGTCCTGATCTCCGCAGGGAGCTGGTTCCAGAGGGTTGGCGCAATGAGAAGGCCTTAGCACAGGGGCCCGCCAGCCAACATTGTCTGCCTGACGGGACCCGTAGCAGACCCTCTCTGTGGGACCTAACGGCGCTAGGAGGCATACGGTAGCAGAAGGCAGTCTCGAAGGTACCCTGGCCCTAAGCCATATAACATTGTAATCACAATACTTGAGATTATCCAACACAACTAGCCCTGCTTCTATGAACCCAGAGTGTAACGATGATACGGTTTATAATAGTCATGGGGATTGTCCCGCAGCCTCCAAACAGAGCCGGAAAGCACTCGCCATTCTTGCACAGCAGTTCCCTGCCTTCTCATGCAGCCCCAGGCATGGCATCCAGAATGACCTGGCATGTCATTTGAGACAGGTATGTCATACCACTTAACCAGTTTATAGTAATAGGACTGATAGTAATAGGACTAGTCAATAGTAACAGGACTGAGAGTATGCCCAAGAGTACCGTTTCTGGAAAGGCCGCTTCCCCAGCATGAGCCAAAGCCGAAGCGCGAGAAGGGTGCTGCCACTGAGTGGTCCCCGTGGGCACGTGCCAGTAGTAAGTCCCCGAGGAGTCACGGATCTTCCTCCATCCTGAAGGCAGGTCGAGCTCTCCTTCCATGTTTTGGTCATTCCACAAGTTGTCTAAAAAGAAAAGATACCCCGATGATAAAAATGGAAGGTTAAGTCCGAACCACTGGGATAATACCGGTAGTAAATAGAAAGGTAAATCAAAATGTTACTCAGTTGTTGTTTGTTTTATTTTAGAGCCGTGGAAATTTATTCCGTGGTTAGTTTATCATTTCAGCTGAATCAAAGTCTACAGTTTCTTCCCCTAACAAGCTAAAAATGGCTACTCATGACTATACCAGAGAAACAAAACCAGTTGGAAGCCACTGGTTCAGTCATTTAGATACAATGCACAAAGCAGACGTGTTATCCTTATCTCCAATCTTCCCAGCTCTACCCAAAGATCATCCAAAACGTACAGCTTTATATCAAGACATCCATGGTTAATCTTTTAAAATGCTCCGACATTCCCACTGCCAAGGAAGCACAAGTGGGGGTGGAACTTCTTCTAGTAAGGGGGGTTGCTGACGCAAGCCCAATGAGGGACCATGCGGCCATGTTCCTCAGGGCCCCAGGAGCAGGCTCATTTTGTCAAAGGAGCATAATTATACTTTTCCCCCAGTACCGCAGAGGGCAAGATACTAAAAGTGGACTATATGGCAAAAGTTCTACAGTGCATTGGGCAGTTAGTATTGAATAACTGATCTGCTGCATGAACAGGTCCCTGTGTATATTCTGCCAGTAGTGATTACCTGATTTACCCTGCTCTGGCCAGAGAACGGTATCAGATACCTGCCGATGGATTGTCGGTCTAGCGTTTGGTAACCCAATGGCTAGAAGGGCTTTACACGAGTAACTGCTCTGGCATTTTGAATTCTGGCTTTCCAGAAAAGGGAAACATTATCCAGAACAATTGTGACAACCAGGGACTCTCTGGAAAAGTGAAGCTTAAGCCAGAAATAAAGCAAGCATAACCCACAAATAATTTTAAAACTTTGTAATGTTATAGTACACGTGCACACGCTATACCTTCAGTCAGATAGGGGACAATAGCTTCATTTTTATGAAGTCATCGGCTGTTGAGACTGTTAAACTCATAACAATTTGGGGACAAACCGCAATATGAAAAATCAATCCAGGAAAATTGACGGAGATATTAAATATATCTTACATTCTAATGCGACAGTAAGAACATAATGGATCCATGGATATGGATGAGACTTTCATAGTCAGGATTTTAAGACCTTTACCGAAGATACAGAATTTTCCTATTTATTTCTATTCTGAATGTGCCAAAAAAAAAGAAAAATTAAGAAAGGAAAAACATTTAAGGGGAAAAGGAAGTTACAGGGCTTCTGAGGAACCCAGGGAAATGCATGAACTGAGCCTTCTTCCCCACCCTCTTTTCAGCACCATGGAAAGCGGCCTAGAAACAGGTCACAGGACAGGTGGTGGGGCCTTCATCCCCGGGAGCTTTGAGGAGGAGACTGGGCTGCCCTTGGTCAGAAGTGGCATGGGGCCTCCTGCTTGGGCAGGTGGGGGTTGGACTAGATGACCTACAAGGTCCCCCCCGACTCGGCTAATCTGTAGGCTAAGCAAGACGTCAGCATCTTTCGCCCCCGGATCAACAGGCGGCAAAGGTAGCCACTTGGGTGTTATAATAATAATAATAATAACTAATAATGGTAATAATGATAATGATAACGATAATAGTAATGATAATAATGATGCTGATAATAATAATGATGATGATGATGAGGATGATGATAATGATAGTAATGATAGTAATGATAATAATCACCACCACCACCACCCATGTCAACCATTAGAACCAATGGTATTTGTGATGCATTTTTGGACGTTCAGTTGATTGAGTTTCATGTTTAATGAATAAAGGATGATAATAATGATGACAGTAATGATGATGATGAATAAAGGATGATGATAGTAATAATA
>JANHGC010004688.1:376111-395305 GCA_027560395.1 Boaedon fuliginosus | reverse complement strand
CACCCACCCTTCTCTTTTATATATATAGATTATAGTATTCTTGGTAGTTCAACTGAGGAGGTAAACAAGTTCTTTTCTACCAGTTCTGCCATCATTTTTCACCCCACCTAGTCAGTTTTCCTGACCACCTGGCACCACTTTATTTACAGTTGCTATTATCTGATCGCTGTTGCTTCATTTTTTTCTTAATGTGGCCGAGTTTTATTTAACTATTTATAAACTAGGCTGTACTTTGATCTTTCTGATGTTATAATTAAATGTAACTATGATTTTTATTTGCTGTCTCCATTTTCCCCCCCATGTTATTGTTTGAACTGGTCAATGACTGTAATAAAGCATTGCTATTACTGCTGCTGGAGTGGACCAAACCAATTTATTTTGATGCCTGATTGTTTGTGGATGATTTCGGGGGAAGTGGGGAGAAATCCCTGGTTACATTTTTTAAAGCTTACATAATTAAAGCAATTGCTTAACCATGGAGTTATTTTCCCACTGTGGACACACAAGCAGGTGGATGTGTGAAAGAAGTATTTTCCAGTTCTTAAGCAGTAGAAAATTAGGCTGGTGCAAAATTTGCTACTTTGATTGCTAAGCTGGGTACTATGACATGAACAAGGTAAAGGCACTAATTTTACCGTTTTAATTGGGAACAGGTTAAGGAAAGAAATCTGGGGATTCTATCAGCTTTGTTTCCCCTTCCATGAAACGTGCAGCCAAGCTACCAAACCTTTAACTGAATGGGGTGAGTGTAGGTCAGAGGTCCCCAAACTTGGCAACTATAAGACTTTCAGCTGGAAGTTGGTTCCAGAGGGCCGGCGCTGCCATAGAGAAGGCCTTGGCACGGGGGCCCGCCAGCCGACATTGTTTAGCTGACGGGACCCGCTCCTAAGCCATGTAGGGCTTTATAAGTTGTTACTAGCACCTTGAATTGCACCCGGAAGACCATTGGCAACCAATGCAGCTCGCGGATTGCAGCTCTTTTAAACAAGAACATCTGTAAACAGCTCTTTTAAACAAGAACATCTGTAAACAAGTTTAAGTACAACCTCTCTCATTTTACATCTGCATGCTTTGCTCTTTCTCAATGCCTTAACTGTAGATATCTTCATAAGAAATACATCTGTAGCAGTAAGAAAATGATAAACCAGGAAATCTCTATATAGTTTATAATTTACATAAATAAGCATTTTCTACTTGCTTAAGTGTGAGCACAGGATTGAAACACAATCAGTAGCAATGCACATATTTCTTTATAGGTCAAAGCCAATTAAATAAACTACAGCTAAATATTTAACAGCTCTGCTTAGTAATTAGTGGCAAATAATAGGAGCTTAAATTGATAATCACACAGGTGTTTTTAAAACTAAGCCAACTATAATGTCACATCCATTTAACAAGCTTTGTATTTCTGTATGTAGCTTCACCAGGTATATTTAAGGAATTTTCCTCTAAAGGTACAATGTAGTCATTGATATCCAAGACAGGATCATATTTAATTATTTTGCTGTGGAGTAGAGGAATGAAGTATGTGACTATCAGAATCTGCATAATTTAAGATTTCAGAAGGTCACTTAGAATGTAATCCTTTAGCCATTGGGTTGGCAAGAAAAGACTGGCTGATAATTAAACTGGAGATAAATTTCTAATTTGTAACATTAGGATTAAAAACAACAGAGGACCTCCTTTAAAACAATCTGGTTCAAAATATAAATCAGACATATATATATATATTGATGTAACGCATGTCTCAAGCTATTCTACTTCTTACAAAAATGGTACGTATATGGTGGATAAATCAAATCAAATCAATAAATAAATAAATTTACTTCTTTTTCTGAATATACTACTATTGAGATAACGTGATAGAATAAGCTGCTGAGTTACTCTATTTGAACTGTGTGAAAAAGATACCTCAAAGAAGGGGTCTGGATTATATATTTTGCAAACTTTTTCCATGACAAAGGCCATCATTTCTATGCATACTTAATCACTCTTGAATGAAAAGATGAGACAAGATGTACACTATTGATGAAGAAAGTAGATTTACTAATTGCTAGTTATTAATCTGAAATTCTGTCCTATATTTTCTGGGAAGACTAGGCTCTTCAAATAATGAAAACTGCAAAATGAGGAAAACTGTAAAAGGAAGAAAACAAGAGAAATGGTAGAAACAAAATAAAAAACACCTTGTGCTTAGAAAACTATTGCACGAATAATAAGAAAAATAAGGTAGGTCCAATTGTGTTTTATAATATTTAATTAAAGGCTGCATATGGATAATACCCTACTATGATTTATGAATACCTCATCTCATGAGCCTACAATACAATGAGCTTATCAATTGACGCTACAGTAGCAATTTTAAGGATTGCATGTCCCTGCTAAAAACAATCCCTGAAAAACTCTTGGACTGAATCCTGGAAAACTCTAGTGTCAGGTAAAATAATTTAAGGAGGAAATATAACTGACCGACGCATACCCTAATAATGGCACGTTGCCTGTATTAGCTGCTTGTCTCTATTTACATGCATTTAATAACATGCATTCATCATGGTGGTAAGGGAGGACCAGCTGCAGTTCACTGAAGAAACTTTCTAAAGTAAATATTTTCTCAGAATAAAAACAATATGTTGTCTATCAGGTAGTGATTCATCATGCTGCAGCACATTTACACTTTTGAAAAAATAAACTATAAACAAGCAACACTGTAATGCTGCTAAGTGTAAAGGTGCAGGCAATGGGAAGTCTGCTTTTTAATCAGATCTCAAAGGAATCTGTCATATTGAAGTAGCACTTATTCTAATTTAAAGCTCTTATGATTACTTTTATCTCTGAGAAGTATATAAACTAACAACTTTGTTAAAAAGACTAGACTCAAAATGTATATGCAACAAAAAACAGGTTTGAGCTTAAAATGGTGGTGGTGGGGAGTCATTTTCCTTTCAACATAGTTTTTCTCACAATGAAAGGAAACATGTGTTTGGGGTTGTGATGAAGTCCCTGAAGTTCAATAATATTTCTACCTTAGATCTTCATAATCAGCAAGATCTGTACAGTCATATTATCATTTTTAAGTCCTATTGTCATTGTAATTTCTGTTGAGCTTCTTGAAAAAACATTAAGTAGCTCCATTTTCAGGTTATGTTTGCCATAAATAAACATTAATGTGGTTCCATTTCTATTTTCAGTTTCTCTACGTACTTTATTTTATTATTCTGTCTTTTACAATATTAGTATGTGTACATGAGAAATAGTGAATAAGAACAGTTTTAACTGAAATGTCTAACCTTTTTAAGATCACCAATCAACTTCTCACTTTTCTCAGGGCTTCTACTACAATTGGCTTCTAATCCTCCCACTGTTTGAAGAAACATTTGAAGTGGAGGATAGTGGTAGAAACCAAATTAAACATTAACTATTTAAGTGTCTGTTATCTGGAATGTTGTCTTTGGGATCTGAAAATCAACAGATCCATACAATATTCCTCTTTTATGTTGGAAATAGTTCAATCTTCACTAATGATGAGTTAAATCTTTAACATACAATACAAAAAGTAATAGAAAGAAAAGCTACATATAGGGGAATAGGGGAAAGGGACACAGGATATACAGGATTTATTTATTTATTTATTTTGATTTATACCCCGCCTCATTTCCCCAGTCAAAGGGAACTTGAGGATGATGTTGGTCAGTGAAGCAGCTATGAGGAATGAATAGTTCATTCATCATACTGGAAATACTGAACAATATTAAGATCCTCTGCATAAAATAAAAGCAGACTCACTCTTGATTAATCTAAGGATTTGAGACAAATGAGAATAAGAGGTCTAGATAAATTAGATCAAAGGCTATATATAGCCGGATAAGTGTTGTTATGTTCCTTTTCCATTACTTATAATAGATAAAAAAAGTTAAAATACAGGAAGAGAAGGTTTTATTGTGTTTGGTACTGAATGTGATATCCTGCCATGCTCTTATTATTTATGCTTCTAAAAATCTGCAAAGACTCAAATTGTACCTTATCACACAAAAGATAATAATGAAAGTGAGTCAACTATATATTGTATGCACACTGAGATGAAAGAAAATTTGCATTCTTTTTGAAGACAGAGTACGTTGTAGATGTTTCTTTTTCAAAAAGATTTAGGTAGTAGTCTGAGTTACAATGCATAGATATAGATGCATAATGACATACTGATTGAGACTGATAGCTGAAGTCATAAAGATTTGAAAGTCTGAATCCCTAAATTAGACTTAAAATCAAGCAAATTATAAATAGTTTTGATATATGTAAAAATAGTCCTATGTTTTTTTAGAAAAACCTTATTAATTGGGCTCCATTTTGCTAGTTAAATGCTTCATGTAACTTCTGTTGCCCTACCTATTCATAGGACAATGCTTTTGAGACCTCACTTCAAGCTCACCTCACCAAAAAGATGGTTAAAAAAACAGCTAGCCTCTTGCCTCTGATAAAATATTATATGAAGAGCAATTGTAGGGTTTCCATTGTTTCATTTAACTCAGTAATTTGTTTTTTGTTTGATGATTATACAGGTTTTTTTTTCGTGCTGCTCACTTTGGGCTACTATTCATTATTACATCAGATCCTTTGGATGAAAGTGATTTTACTACTTTAAAAAGCAGCCAGTTAACTTTCTATAAAGTTTTATTTAGATGATGGAAAAGCAATTGGAAGGCCCTTTGTGAAACCTGCAACTCCATGTATATTAGTCATATCATATTCACCCTGACTTATCCATATCATAGCCAAAGATGTGGGGCCACCCACTGTTTCTCAGATACCCCAGCAGAGTTGATCCTCTGCAACTCTTCTGTATGGCACTTCCTGTTGAAAAAAGATTTCTGCATGCATTATTCCATAATCTGCTCTACTTCTTCCACCTTCTCCTACTCTCTCCCTCCAATTGCCCATACTGCGTTATAGATAGTTCAAGGGCTACACAAAGCTTGTCTTCTCACTGCTGGGAATAAAGGTGGAAGGGAAAGACAGACTTGTGTTTTGGAAGCGTTCCTGTGAAGTCTCTTTCCTGTGTGCATGTGCTTGAAGACAGCCCAATGAAATGAAGGAACGGAGATACTAAACAATGCTGCATAAAGTTGCCGACTGTTCGGCTACGAGCCAGAAAATGAATCCAATTTTTCATTCTGTCGTTATAAATATTTCAGTACAAATGGCACTGATTTTCTGCAACTGTGGTTAAGCAGAGGGCCTCTGAGTGAATATTAAAAAAAGTAAAAACAAAACAAAACAAAGAATAAGAGTGAAAAACAAGCGGGGGATACAGGAGAAGAAATTAATGTTAGCCAACCAATTAATTTCTTCCTTTAAACATACCAGACGTGGGGAGAAACTGCACTATAATGTAGCTCATGACTCAAAGAAGATAGGAGGAAGAAGGAAAAAAAACATTTACCCTGCTCTTCTTCTGACAGTTTCTCATAAAATATCTGCAGTCCATCTATCTTTTAGTACTCCAGGCTCCTCTGGAGAGCAGAAAATAGTAGTTTAAAGCTCACTTCTGTGCCAGACTGCAGGAGATTGCTTTCCACAGGACCCCTGCTGATGGAGGCCTAGGGGAAGAGGCCCAGGAGTTATTCAATCAGCCCAGGACTCTGGGGCGGCTGGGGGTCCTTTGAGGGCTGATTATAAAGCTGCCCTCCTGCCTCAGAACAGAATGAAATGAGCAGCCGCGTGCTGAGCAGATCCTGCAAGAAGGAATTTCACCTGTCATGGAGTTTGTCAGAATTTCAGGATTTATCTCGGTGCAAAATTAATAAAATACCAGGTCAGGTTTCAACCTGGCTACTCGGCCATGTCATCTCAAAGTGATATTTCACCTAAGAAAACCTGTGCACTGCTCCAGTCGCTCTCGCCACATCTATTTCAGAGGTGTGGAACTTTAGCATGATGCTCCTCTTATTAGACAGGATGAGAGGGTAAAAAAAATAAAAATAAAAACCCAACCCAATCCAGTGTTTGCAATGTGATATAAAGTTTCCTTAGAGCAGAACAAGGTCTGGGGTGGTCATAAAGCTTAAAAAGGCTCTTGGAAGTTTCGTATTTCCTTAATCACATTCATGGGACAGCAAAGCCGCAAAATGCAAGGCAGATAACTCTGCTCCTTAAAACAAACAAACAAACAAACAAACAGACAAACAAATCCCCCCCCATGAGTGCTCCAGTGGCACAGAACACAGCCTGAGATTTTTTAAAAGATCCCTCAAAGAAAAACAGTTAAGAATAGTAGAGTGTAGCTTATCGGGTAAAATCACCTGCACTCTCCAATGGTGCTGATACTTTTTCCAAAATTGTATTATATTATTCACAGGTCTCCTATGATAATATGCTAGGTAGCTGGGAAACAATCAATATGCTGCAGTTTAAGTGCTAGCAAAATGCACTGCTCCCAAATAGAAAACCTTCTTTAAGGTAAGCTATTTTGATCCACTGCAACAAATGAAAAAAACAAACAAACAAACCAAAACACCACCGAAGGACAAATAGCTAGAGATCATTTTGATAGTAACCATGAAAAATAAGAATAGTTGGAGAACACACTCACAAACACACACCCAGAGAAAGTCATTTCTGCCACAGTTCACAGCATAGTGAACCTCTTCTGACATCACATCTGTTAAAATTATTCACAGGCATCTGAGGTCTAGATTTGATTTATGTTTTAAAGATGTGTTATCAACAAATGACAACAACCCACACTGTGAAATCCATAAATAAATCTTGTTCTATTGATGCAAGGTATATATCTATTTCCATCTTATTGTAGTCATACAACCAGGAACAGCAGCAAGGGGTCATAGTAATAAGAATGCCATCACAAATCTCTGTGGTCCAATTCTGACCCGCCTATGCTTCAATCAAGGCAGTTGTCACATCTCAGGTCTCTTCAGGCAGCCCTTTCACCCTATAAAAATCTTCATATGGGGTCTAGTCTAGATACAACTCTGTTTACTTATAATCTTTGTACATGTGACTCCCCTGCCTTGGGAAACATGGAGACAATTAATTCTCTGCCTCTGAGTGGTTTGCTTCAGTTGCAGCAGCAAATAAACACACGGAAAGCAGAGATACTTGCCTGTGCAAATTAGGCAATGGGTGGGTAACTATGCTTCCATTTGCTGCACTTCAGGCAAATGCTGGCTAAAGGCTTATATAATGCATGTGTGTGCGCACAAACACATATAGTCAACATACTAATAAAAGATATATATGTATATCTCCATTTACTGCTGCATCTTTGGCATAAAAATCCCCCAAACAAAGCAAATTAGAGACTTTCTAAGTCAGAGAATCATTTTGAAAGAGGCATAATTGGTACAATTGGCCTGTAATAAATCTTTCTTCCAGCCCTTTTCCATTTAGACAACAATTTAACATTGATACAGATCATCAAGCCACTTCTGCCAAGTAGAAGTAGTTTGACAATTTTAACACCAAGAGATCTCACTGTAAAGAGAATCGGCAGCGGCATGCAAGTGAAGGCACAGATGGTGGGAGGGAAGGCAGGGTGCTCTCAGCAGGCTACAGTGGGGATGCATTAACTCCACAGAGGGATAAGGACTTCCCACCAGTATAGTCATGAATTATAACTGAGCATAGGAGTGAGTTCTTATTGTCTCTGTCACAGCAAATATACAGTCCCATTTTCCTGCACCATAACCTTTCACCTTGACAAACTCAAAACAAAGCAAAATGTATTCTTAATATCTACTAGTACAGCATTTCACTATATGGTACACTGTATACCTATAGAGAAGGGGGAAAGAAATAAAAGACAGAGCGCTTCTCTGTAACATAAATGCACTTATTGCT
Organism: Boaedon fuliginosus; assembly: GCA_027560395.1. Taxonomy (NCBI): domain Eukaryota; kingdom Metazoa; phylum Chordata; class Lepidosauria; order Squamata; family Lamprophiidae; genus Boaedon; species Boaedon fuliginosus. Next base: position 387,454 of record JANHGC010004688.1, on the reverse strand, counting down.
CATCTGATGATCTGTTGTTGAAAAGAAAATTAGTTCCCAGTAAAAGAGATTAAGTTTCTTCTAAGCAGTAGGCTGAAATCTTAAGTGAAAATAATAACTTGTAATTCTACCTATATTGCTGGTCTCTGCCCACAGATTATGCTGGGGATCTATTTTGCCTAATTCTTTAGAGTAGGGATGGGCAATATGGCTTCCCTTATATTGCTGAATTATATTGCAAAGGAAAGATGGAATTTGTAGTTCAGAAATATTTAGGATTGAGAGAAAATGACTGCCCAAAGTCATCAAGCAATCTTCCACTTCTGCTTATGACAAGAACTCACGTTTCCCACTTTTAGGCTCTCAGTATGTATAAATAGGCATCGGTTAATATATAAGCCTTGCTGAAGCATTCATTTCTCATAGCATGAAGACAGGTAATATTCTATTAAGAAAAAAAAATATCCAAACTAAAATTGTAATCCATGCACAATGAATTCAGTCTGCAATCTTCTATATAGTGAAGTCTGGAATATTTCCTAATGAACTCAAGGAGTTTGCTTTTGAACAGACATATATAAGTTAATATGGGTAAAGGTGGTATTTATTAAAAAATGGCAATAGAAAAGGTCAAGCATAAAACATGCAAAGGGAGGCCCTTCACGTCACATCATTTGCATTCTCCAATCCCTCCAAGCAGGGCTTGGAATGCAGCAAAGTAGCAAAAACCAACAAAGGTTCTACTGTAGAAAGAGCTTCTGTGTACCTGCCCTAATAGTTCTGGACAGAACACTGTACCTGAGTTATTTAGAAATGTATGTAAAAAAGATTTAATTCTAAAATAGATAAGTCTATTCTAAGAATATAGTCAGGTTCAGCCTTTTTCTTCATAGTGTTTATAGTTTCTTCCTGAACCAAGCACTCTCCAGATGTATTAGAGTACAATTCCTATCATCCCCAGCATGCCTGCTGATCAGCGACTACTGATGCTGTAGTTTAATAGACACATTTGAAAGACACCAGACTGGGGCTCTTTTGGCATATGCTATTCATATAATATATAATAATAATCTCTTAAAGTCCTTTATAAATTCCAGAATCATAAAGTCCCTGGATGAAGATTTAAGTCCATCTCCCTGTTCACTGCAAGAATCAAGGTGAAGTGTCAAAGATAGAGGACAATCTTACTTTCACTTGCATGTATCGTGTGCAGGGGAGTCCACTTCCTCTCTTGGAAACTGGTTCTGCTGTTGAACTGCTCTTCCAGTTCAGGAAGTTTTTTCTAGCACTTCGTCAGATTCTGTCTTCCTGTAACTCTATTTACATTTTTAAAACAATCCTATGCTTCTCATCTCAAGGGAAAGGAGTCCTCTGCCAAATTGTCTTGCCCTCAGCAAAGTCATCAATGGCGAAGATTCATTGTTTTAGGCAGTTTAAGAATTTCCCCACTTTTAAAAGGGGGCGTTTATCCTGTCTTTCACTTTCATTTAAAGCTTCAGTGTTCCTGTTCTAAATGACAGCACCGCAAGCACTGCTTTTAAGCATGATTCATCTTGCCTACCACATCCCAGGTTTTTACACTGAGCACCACTCTCTCATGAACAATGGAATCTTGCTCCTTCATAGCTGCCGGGCAGAGAATGTTACTAGCTGTAGACTTGCCACCAAGTATTACAATAAAGGCTACAAATGGGAATGTCACTTATACACAGGTTCTATTCTGAAAATGCCTTGCTCTAAAAAATGATTGTAAACTAAAGTAATATACCTTTTTTGTCCAAATGTGTAACATCTCTTCTATGAAAACTGCAGCTAAAATTACCCCCACCCCCATTTCAGGAATGGGATGAATCTTAATATTTCTATTTCTGCTGCTCCACTTTTGTTTCATCCATTGTGATTTCATATTGTGCTTTATAATAAAAACATGCTTCTAAGGAGTCTGATGTCACCACTCATGAAGAAAGCCTCTCTAAATTAAGAGAATTTTGCCCAATACAGTTATAAATGCCCCTTTATAAACGTTCCTTTTGGAGAAGAAAATGCCTCAGAGTGGTATCAGGCTTTTGGCAAGGAAGAAAGACAGATACCCCTCACTTCATCACACTTGTTATCCTTTATCCTTTATTTATTTTATTATCAGTTTGTTCTTTAATGCTTGTGATTGCATTGTGAGTTGGCAGGCATATAAATTTAATAAATTATTATTACTATTATTATGGTTCATTATACAATCAGCCAGATGTTCAGACTGGATTTGGCATTTTTGTCCACCTATCAGGTAAAGGCAGATTTGGATATTTGATGGTGTTACAGGTATTATTCCAGAATTTAAGTTGTTCCAAGTAAAGCTGCCTTTTGCAATTGGCTGATCGTGAATTTGTCAGTACTGATCATGTTCAAGTGGTGCTCCAATTATTTTAGGATTGCACCCAACACACTTATTACTGTTATTTATTATTGTTGGTAGGGGCACAATTAAAGATGCTGAGCTCATTAGCTGGAAAGCTGAGAACCTGAGTTTGAGACCCAAGTGCAATGTGAGGGGCTGAGCTCCTGTTATTTACCCCAGCTCCTGCAAACCTTGTAGTTCGAAACCTTGCAAATGCAAGTAGATAAATACCACTTTGGTGGGAATGTAACAGTTTGTGTGTGCCTTGGCATATAGTCATGCTGGCTGTGAGATCATGGAAGTGTCTTCGGACAATGGTGGCCCCTTAGAGTCGGACATGACTGGAAAGGGGAAACATTTACTTTTACCTTATTTTTATTGATAGCAATAGAACAATATTTTATTATTTTTCCTTTACTTCCTTTTTCCCTTTAATGTATTACCAAATATAATTGTAATATTATATTACAATTGTAATATTAATCCATTAGGTGGTTCTTTGTAGATTTTAGTCCTAGAACAATTGTAGACTTTTGTGCTACAAATTCAACCATTCACATAAGTTTACATGTTTTGGAGGATTCATGATCCTAAAGATTTAATGCTATCTTATGCTTGTTTTGAACTGAAATAAACCTTTAAATTGAAGTGGCACAGAATAAACACACATTTCTCTATTAAGTCTGGGTCTCTTATCTTATAGTCTGCAAATACTTTATTTCAAATAATGTACCTGCTTAGCTAAATGATTTCCTCTGCTTAATTGCACAGCAAATAAGAATGTATAGTTTATAATTGGCCTATTTTAGTAGTTTTGAATTTTACTACTGTGGAGACTTTTATAATGGGATATCTTGTTGCCATACCAGACTAAGAGATTTTGTGGCTGAAAGGATGTAAATTTCCATACATACTGTTTCTATGATTAAATAAAATAAAATCTTCTTCACTTCCACCATTGTGGGTTTCAAATCCATTTAAAGAAAATTGTGCCTTTGTAAATTAACTATCCTTAATAATCTGGGGAAGAATAATTCAGAGAAGCCATCTTCCCAATTTCTCTGACACCTATTTTGGAAAAGAATTTTGAAGAGCCATTAGTATAGGGTAAAATCTTCTTTCAGGTTGTATTTCAATTTCTATAATTTCAAGTCAAAAGATGGACTCTAGAGCTCCTTTCACTAATAATATAATTAAGCTAATGTAATTAGTGAAAAAGACTGAATGTGGCCAGGACTGTCCACAGTCTCATAGAAAGTTCAAGATTCTTGGGCTACTGCTCAACACATTATTATAATTGCTTCTAAATGTCAGAAAAATACAAAACAATCTTACATTAAAGTGCTTCCATCATTAGGGTTATCCATGAAGGAGTTAGAATTGGATTAGAAGGAAGGGAGAGAGAGGGAAATAGTCCAGAGAACTTCTGGCTCTTAAAAATAGCAGTAATTTAGTTTCAACTCTAGATCAGATGAAAGATAATGTAAGGCCAACTTCTAGCTGCAAGAGAATGGAGCAGCTAACAACAAGTTGTTGAATGGAGCTTATGTCATTCACCAGTAGAGATATATTGGCAAGAAAAGCAAAGATGATTTTCTAAAACATAGCTGGTCTATAAAAGTTTAATTCTGCCCAGCTTTAATTCTTCATTTGCCATACATATTTAGATTTGTATACTGAGGAATATATACACAACATTATTTGGTTCAAAATAAAGTTCAAAACAATCTAGTTAAGAAAATAATCACTGTTTTGTGGGGTTAGGTTTCTGAACAATTGAAAACAAGATGAAAATTTCTGTAATACTTTTCTTAGTAGAAAAAAATATTTCATTCATATGTGAAGCCATTGGCGCTCTCCAATCTTGCTTGTTTTCTTGCAGACATTTCATTACCAACCTAGGTAACATTGTCAATTATTATCATCATCATTACCTAATTTGATAATAAAATGTCTGCAAAAAACCCAACAAGCTCTGAGAGCACCAATGACCCTACAGTTTCTGAGCTACAACCTTGACCTACAAATATTCTCTTCTATCAGTATTCATATGCGAAGCAGCTGTTAGGGTTTTTTTTGACAAACTATTTTTTTTAAACCCCCCACTAATTACCTATGTGAATAAAGGCATGATTAACATATTGGTTTTCATGATACAAAGGCCCTTTGGCAGAAACACCTACAATATAAGAAGATATGTTGCTGGCAGTGAGTTCTGGATCTGAATTTACCATGCAACCTGTGATAGCTATAGCATACTTCAGGGATCCCTAATCCTTGGGCCAGAGCCCACTATCATGTTGTGGTCTGTCCAAAACCAGGCAGCGCTAGCAATGGGCAAATGCACACAAACAGAGCTCCACTCAGACACTTAGTGAGTGGAGGGCACCTGTGCCCACACCAATGAAATTGTGCATGTGTGCATATGCTGCAACTCACCCCTCCCCATGCTGGGCCACAAGGTGGAAAAGTTAGGGACCGTTGGTATATTGGATTGATGACATCCTTAATTCCATAGAATGTGAACTGGCATTCAGGTATACTTGTGTTTTGGACTACGAATTCAAATCCCACTGTCCATCTACTAATTTATCAGAAATCCTATTTATTTTTACAGAATATAATGGCTATTATATTACCTTATCCTTCAACTGGTTTCACTAATTAGCATTCATATTTGCAGTTGCTGTGGGAAATACAATCCTCAATGGTGATAACATTTTTCTACTTTAAAACTAGTATTTCATTGTGTAGAGATGCTAAACTGATCGTTAAGAAAAAGGAAGCTTATTCATTTTGATGAACACACAAACACATACAGATATGCACACAAACATACATACATACAAAAACTATTTCCTACTATGTAATAAGTAGCAAAACTGTAACAAAAACATGAGAAATTGAAATGGAAACATAAACCCCAAAACCCTGAAGTGTGAAAATGAAGTCGCAGCCTTTTTATGTACAGTGAATGCCACTCTCTAAATTGGTTTGTGGGTATAATTACAAGCATAAAATAAATGATTTAAGTTGGAAATTTTAGTTTTTTTAAAACTGACATAAACAAAATACTTAACTGTGACTTCTTACATATTTATCCTATCTGGATATTTTAAAGTAAATTCTGAAACTTAATTGAGATTCCCAACTATGAATGAATTAGAAAGTTGATAATGCTAGATATAAATTATGGCTTGAAGACAGTACATAGTTAACCAGTATATTGAACAGAACCTTTTATTACTAAGTTGAGGAATAGTTTGAGTAGCAATGTTTGTATGAATTTTGAAATCTTTCTTTCTGAACATTCCACTGAATGTTTGCCATAATGCAAACTATTTCCACTTTCTGGAACTCTTTTTTTCAAAAGAAAACCTATAAATCATTATAAAATGTAAGCATTGCTGTAATGACTGTTTCATATTTCCTCTCAATATTATGCACAAAAATTAATTCATTTCAGCTGTAATGGAAAACATTTTCCTCCCTTGAAAAGTAGGCTAAAAATATAATAGCATAAACAAAAGTTTCCCTTTACTGTACAGTGCAGTGATTTTTACAAAAGCACACATACATATTCACACAAATCTAAATGACTTCTATCTGTGCAATTACTTATTGCATATTATTCAGATTACAAAGTGACATGTGACGCTGAATTTTTTCAAACTATGGTGAAATTAAATGACATAACACCTAAACAATATTTAGAGCCTTTGAAGAAAACTAGGGTTACTTTATACATGATTACAACTGTCCCTGTGGGGAGAAAAATATTTAAATTGTCTATGTCGACATAGCCAAGCTATTTAATCATTTTACATACTTCTTGGTACTATGAGAATGTAGCTATGACAAGTCTGATGTAGTGTATTTTACAAAGAGCTATAAATATTCATGGACTAATGAACCACCTACCCACTGGGAGTGATTACATTTGAATAGGCCAATCAAAGACGGGTTGAGTTCACACACTCTAGATCAGGAAGTTTCTTTTTCAGGAAAGAATTACCTTATGAAAGACTAATATAGTGTAAAATTCTTCAGTCCCCAGGGGAGAAAAGTAGCAGTGGAAGGAATCTGAAACATTCTTTTCTTAAGCATTAAAATTTTAAAATATGATTTAAAAAGAAAAAAAAAGTACAAAGAAGAAATATTTTTCTTTCATACCAAACTACATGTTAACTATTGGGGGAAATGGAAATGGACTGCCAGGAAAATAGCACATCACGTACAAGTCTGTCCCCAGTAGAGGCAGCACCAAACCATCTTTGGCTAAACTTGAAAAAATTACCGTAAGCAAGTTTGGATGTGGTTGATCCTGGATAGGAGACCACCAAAAAATTGCAGGCCTGAGGAAAGGGAAACATTCATCAAGGAAGGAGACAGTAGCAAATACTTTCTCTAACATTGCCAGTTAAATTATATAGAGCTCTCCACATTGTCACCAGGAATTGAGTGAAACTTAGAACAAACTTCACCCCCCATTTTTTTTCTGTGTCTAAATTCAGATTCTATACCCCAGTAAATTAAGAGGTTTTGAGCAGCTTCATGATCTGCAAACCTCACTATTTTACTGTTTTTAATCCCCTGCATCATAGATGAAAGAAATAACTTTGATATGAATTCACACAGCCATATTTGTTAAAGCTAAAGAAGGCAATCTGATGTTCCTGTTCCCATAATCCTTTACTGTTGCTTGTCTCTTAATGTCAGCTGGCATTAGTGTCAGTTTTACTCTAAAACATCTCAAGGATACAAGGTCATTGGTTTCTGAATTAACAAAAAGGATGTTCTACATGAAAATTCCAACTTGAATATTTATTTGTACAGCAACTAGGCCAGAATTTAGCCAACCTCGTGACTTCTGAAAAAAATAAGGCTATTTATTACATGAAACCATTTCACTTCAGCTGATTGAGAATGGAATTCATATAGGCATTCTTTTAAATAAAAACAAGTCAAAAAATTGGCTTGACCTAATGTGCAGTTTTCATACATCCCATGGATCAAGAATTGTCAACTTTAATTCTTTAATTTACTTAAAGAAACACTATTGGTCTTTTTCCCTTAAGAATAAATTCTTCACATTTAATCTGCTTCAATTGAAAGTTCCCAGTCTTTATGTTATTTATCAATAATTGTTAAGGCAATACTGCGGTCAGTACTCTTGATTTCAACTCCATTATAATCTCTTTTGTTAGGAACAGACTGGAAGCTTTTGTAGTGTCAGTCTTAACATTAAATGCAAACAACTTCCAATCTAATGAGTGGCAGCTCAATAGCAACAGTGTTGTAAATGACAGCACACTTGAAATGTCACTCCAATTGTTTAGGTTTTTTTTGGCTAACCCAGAACAAAGCTTAGATTTTATATTAAAATTACATAAAAATGTAATACATCAATAAAACAGACATGACAGGTACTTTTGGTCGATTAATTGTACTAAGCCATAGGTTGTTTAGCAATCTCTAGAATAAACCACAATTTCTTGGGATCATACACTGAGATTTAAAAAGAAGTTTTAAACATTAAGATCAAATAAAACAAACCACACTATAAATTAGTCTAGTGTGTGACCCCAACCTCTGTCTTCTATAATATGGGTTTCTTCTTGTTGGCCTGTAGAATAGATAGCCAAATAAAACAAATAAAACATTGGAAATTGTGGGCTTACAAATGAACAAAGTATTTGATAAATATAAACAGCTGTGGGGTGTTTTTTGTGTGTGGGCTCCTGGATACTTTCAAAACAGAAGTTTTTGTAAGCCCTAAATTCTATTATTAGCATAAAATCACAGAGTTAAAAGAATCTTTTTAATATCATGCAGCTCTTATTAGGCCTAACTTGAATTAATAATGGTAAGGGATAATGGGAATTGCAGTTCAATAATATATGGAGGCCAAATATTGCTTACCTCTAATTTAGTGCACATTTCTCCTAAAATCAACCTGTTGGATTTTACTTGTAAATCTGGCCTTTACATGACATTTTGTTGCACTGTATCATTTTACTGAACAGTTTTAAATTCTCATTCTCTGCATTTTCTAACTTTTGGAAAGTAATTATATCTTTTCTTTACCATAAAGGATAAACAGCTGCATTCCTCATTCTTTCAGAAGTTTTATTCAATATCAGAGAAGTGTTAAATTTATTCCCAACAGATGGCAATACACACAAATTTACACTTCTTCTATTTAAGCCAAAGCAGTTGAAATTGTACAGCATTTTCTTTTATACTATGCAGTAGTTTTTGCCACGACGTTTTGTTCCTTTCTCCCCAAAATGCACAATGCATGCCACAAGCCAGGGTTCCAAACATGCACCTACAATTCTGAGTTTTTAAAGTTCCTTTCAGATGCCCTTGCTAGAATAATTAATTACTAATAGTAACTACGTGCTGCACTAACATCATCAAAATTTGACTGCAATGATTTCACAATGGTTATAATTTTATGATAATATCTAAATTATTTTCCTAGCTCTTAAAGATAATCCCAGTTTACAATGCTAACCTATATTAGTTTATTAGGCCTTCACAGGAATTCTATAGTCATCTCAGATCAGTGTTTCCCTAAATCACAGATAAAACTGCACCTTTCAGTGGGTGAAGCGATATACACAAAACATTTTGAACTCTAGACCATCTGTTGGGAATAAATTTAGAGAGGGGAGAAAAAAATAACCCTGAGAAACTATAAACAAACTGGCTTCTGCTAAGCTTGTGCTAAAACTCCTTTCATTTAAAAGCCACTATTGCACTGAATTCTTTTCCAAGGACAATGGCTGTTTGGAGGCACACATTATCAGCCATTTTTATAGCACAATCTAGTGCCAGTTTCCAGTACAAATTTTCCACTGCAAGAAAAGTGAGTGGAATTAAGATTATGTGTGTTTTATCATTTACATTTATAGTACAAGCACATGCCACAAGGACCTATAGAATCAACTGCAGGTGAAATGGGAAGTCACATTGCTAATTTTGTTGAAGCTGGGTTTTCTTGGTTAGATTAGTTCAAAAGCTATAGAAAATAGTTCTTTGAATATATATCATTTCATTGATAATAATCAGTTTTGGTGTATTTTATTATTTTTCATCGAAGTAAATTTGATACAATAACAATTTTAAATGCTTAGATTCATCAATTTACTGGTATGCCATTATGATGTGTAAATTATGAATGTATATGTTTCAACATGTTACCTCATTTGGTACATTCGTCTTATTTAAAAAAAATGCTGCAATATCTATTTCTAGCTTGTTGAAGCTAAAAACCAGTTCAATAATTTTAGATATGCTATTTTCTTAATTTTCAGTAGGTGAAATAGAAATCTTTTTTCTTAGCAAATCCATAGTAACACTTTAGACATTTTTTTAAAAAACATCCTATCTACACATAATAATCTTTAGACTTTCTTCCTTTCCATTTCTCTCTAGTGTAATCTCTATAGTATCCCACTGAAAGCAGAATGTGGGTTTACAACAAAATAGCACTGACTCAACATTATTACTTTTAATGAAGGACAAAGCTTTTTCTATGTTCAAGAAGACTGCCAAATAAGATGAAATCCTGATAAGAAGAATTCTATCAGAAATATTCAAGCTATGGGGATTGCTATGAGACTAATAGAACTACTGAGCAACATAATAATTAAGACAGTATTTTTAAGCCTTTCCCAACTTTTAATAATGAAATATTTAGCTAGCAAAACTATTACAGTTTAGTTCTACACCTCCAGAAAATGTTTGATCCAACTAACTTACACATGAAATGCTTTAAGTTGGATATGTGAATGCACCACACTTGTATTTAGCATCAAATAAATATAACTGATAGGGTAAGAAGCTGTAACAAAGTGATCTTATGTAGAACAGAACAGAACAAATCTATAGACTATGAAAGTAGCCATAGTTAGTCATTGTGTCAAGCCAAAATTGAGGATAAGGCTTATACCAATAAAATCACAACTCCGAGTTATAGTACCGATGTATATTGTACCTCCTTCCTACTACGGAGAACAAAAGCTAACTGAGGAAAGTTTATACTATTAAATTCTATATAATTTGTCCCTGTGATGACCCTTCAATACTTCTGTAGATGTTCAGGCCCCAAATTTGGTTCTTTTTCTCTTTTACCCAGTAGCCTTTTCCTTTTTCATATGGCATATTATGCAGGGTTAGTAAGGAACGTTAGCTGGTGCCATCCATATCCTCCTGGAGCAGAGGTGGCAGTCCACCCATTTTAAAACAAGCACTTTAAATATTTTTCATGCAAGTCTCTCCTGTGCTTTCCAAATTCCTGCCTCCCTCTTATGGCTACATATAATTAGTTACATCTAAACATTACAATTTACATCTAAATTACACAGAAGAACTATACAAGAATGACCATAATGTCACTGATAACCATGATGGGGTGGCCACTGACATCCTGGAATGTGACGTCAAATGGGCCTTAGGAAGTCGGAGTAACAACAAAGCTACTGGAGATGATAGTATTCCAGCTGAGCTATTCAAAATCTTAAAAGATGATGCAGTAAAAATGCTACACTCAATTTGCCAGCAGATTTGGAAAACTCAACAGTGGCCACAAGGTTATGTCAATTTACATTCCAATTCTGAAGAAGGGCAATGCCAAAGAATGTTCAAAGTACTGCACCATCGCACTCATTTCACATGCTAGAAAGCCTATGCTCAAAATCCTACAAGCTAAGTTCTAGCTGTATGTGGACCAAGAACTACCAGAAGTACAGACAGGATTTCGAAGAGATAGAGGAACTAGAGATCAAATTGCCAACATAGGCTGGATCATGGAGCAAGCTAGGGAGTTTCAAAAAAACTGCTTCATTGACTATGCTAAAGCCTTTGATTGTAGGGGATCACAACGGGAAGTTCTTAAAGAGATGGGAGTACCAGACCATCTTATTTGTCTCTTGAGAAACCTATATGTGGGTCAAGAAGCAACA
>JANHGC010004688.1:359795-369817 GCA_027560395.1 Boaedon fuliginosus | reverse complement strand
CAGCCAGGATCACACATTGCTCCCAGAAGCTCGAAGCGGAAGGTACTAACCTGAAGCCTGAAGAGCAGCCTGAAGATAACGAGTGTGACCTCATCGAAACGTCGCCAAGATTCTTTGTGTGTGTGTGTGTGTGTGTGTGTATGTATGTATGATGTATGTTTGTATGTATATATATGTATATGTATATCCTGTCTTTATTATTTTGAAAAATAACATACCTAATTTTCCTTTCTCCTCCTATTTTCCTCACAATAACAACCCTAAGTTGACTGAGAGAGTTATTGGGCCAAGGTCACCCAGCTTTCATAACGCAGATGGACTTGAACTCATGGTCTCTAGTTTCTTGCTTAGTTGCACTAGACCATTGGTCCCCAACTTTTCTGGCTCCTTGGACCAGCAGTAGCAGCAGCAGTGGTGGTAGTGTGGGAAAGGGGATGGTTTCATGCATGAAATCTAGTTCCCATACATATGGGGGTTGGGGACCTCTGCATTAGACCAAACTTGTTTGTTTTTTTCACCTGAGAATGTCAAGTTATTTTCACAATACTGTAATCATATCCTGCTTTAAGAATTCTTATTTTAAAAACAGACATTGGTACATACTGACTTCTAAGAAAAAAACAGTAATAAGGTACTAAGTTACTAAGATTTGAGCAAGAAAAGGTAAAGTAAGACTATTTTCAATTAACAGCTTCCTGCAGATCTCACTGTTAATATGAAAAACTGTTTATTTTCTCCATATTTTCAATAAGTAATAAACAATCTTGGCAGTTATCAGTTTTTCAAGGGCAACTGTGATCTAGAAACCTAACAGTAATACCCTTCTTCTCTCTGTAACTTTACCAAGCTAGCCAAATATGTGATATGCAGGAATGCAGCTATGGAGGCAAATTAGCAGAAATACTACTGCACTCTCCCCCAACATTTTGAATAAGCAGAAGAATCTGCTACATAGCAAGAGGATCCCATCACCAAATCCCATCCTACCAATCAGATAATGAATGAGTCCTATTGGAGTACTCACCTGTAAAACAGACTGGACACTTGAAGGTTCCTCCCATTCCTTCAAAACTGTGCTCTATTAGATGGCACTGGAGTTTGGCAGGAGAATCAAATGTCTGGTTGCATAACTTGCATTCATGGTTTAGTCCTTCATCTGATGGGATAAAATTAGAGAAAATGTATTTTTATTGGTTACACTTGCTTTCTAAAGTTTTGTCAAAAAATACAGGACACTTAGCAAGAGAATAAAGCAATCAGAAATGATAAATATCACATACTAAACAACTTTTCATGAAGCAACCACTTTTTCTTCCCCCAAATCTGCTGTTATTGCTTGCTACCAACAATTAGAAGTACACATACAGTAAATGCAACTAGATTTAATAATATAAATGTAGTTGAACACAACTGGTAAAACAAAAGTGTGCATGTGCAACCTGTTGCAATTAATTAATTAGCTAATTAGACCTAATTAATTAGATAATTAATTATCTAGGTGCCCTTGATTTGATTGTAGAACTTATTCTGCACCAGATTCTACCGTAGAATAAGGGTGGATATTAAGGTTTTGTTTTGGCAGCAATCACCCTACTATAAACAGGTTAGGTGAATAAAAATTACCACATTTGGATGCTACAACATGAAGAAAACTCATATACATTTACTATCTGTATACAATTATGACACTCATGTTTATTTGTTTGTTTGTACTTTCAAGTTATCCTCCAGTTATCCTCCAAGCATTATACTCCAATAATTTCTGAATCAAGGTATCTAACACCTGCTAATTTAAAGAATGGATTAAAAAATCTGGAACCCATTACACTGTGGAATTAAAATTAAAATTGTTCAGACCAATTTACTTGCAATGTTGTAGGTGTTTTGATGTCCCCATGGTAATGGGATTGTGATTTTTGATGCTCCCTGCCAGCTTCCCACAAGCAAAGCCAACAGGGAAGCAGGGAGGAAGTCAGAAGTCACTCCTTTCCCACTGCTTTTGTACCCACCCTTGGTTGTTCTATATATCAGTTTAGGTAAATAAACACTGACTTATTACTGAAGTTCATTTGCCACTACAATTATTTTTAGTTATTTTATGATACATACTCTTCTTAAAGAATCACAGGACCATCCAGCATTGGGGTAAAAAAAATATATGGTCAGCCTAAAATTTTATGTTCATTCTGGTCACATCAGATCATACTACCTATCTCTCAAAGGAAGACCCAATGAGAAAGCAACCAGTTGTCTAACCAGTTTGTTAAACTACAAAACTACAAGTTCCTCTAAAGCAACAAGCAAGTGTCCAGGTATCTTTACTTTCCTACCTTGTTTTTGTATTGTATTGTATTGATAGATGTTACACTTTCAATCATATAACTTCTTGTCGGCTGTATAGACCATGATTATATTGCATATGAAATAATTTGGAGATTCTATTTTTATTTAGATGCTACCACAAACATATCATGCTAATGTTTACTTTCGATAAGTATTAAGGTTTCTGTTTTTTAAAAATTGCATGGTACAATAGATCTTTGTCTTGAACATGAATGTCTGCATTACCTTTGAACTGTTTTTCTCCTCCCCTTATTAGTACACATCTTACTGAGTCTCAGAGGTCTTTCATCCCGCTCCCCCAGCTAGAGGCATTCTAAGTTCTACCAAATTGATCCTAAAACCTTCCCTGCTCTCAGCTGCAGGCCCTTGGTGCCCTTTCCCCCTCCCTGTTCATCCTATGTCTAGCATTAGTCTTTCTTCTCAGCAATGTTGCAAGCGCCTTTTCTTTCACCATGGGAAAAGTGATCGGTGGTCCTACTTAGAAACAGTTGCTAGGTAAAATGCAGCTCCCAGCTTTTTTTACAGGGCTCAATTCCCTCAGCCTATCTTAGAAAAGGTCCTCCTCTGTGTTACTATTGTGTTATATCTATAGTTTGGTTTTACAGGTGAATACATTAGCCAGTTAATAATAGAAACACATACACATTCACAAAATGACTACACCTAGTACATCACTCTGGTGTATTTCAATGTAACTACCAACTGAGTACTAAATTGTCCCATCATAAAAGTAAAGTAACACAGCCTTCCATGATTGACTCCCAAGAAATGATGAAAAGATAGGAGGTAACAATAAAATTAAGTATGGCCATCAGTTTATGATTTTATTATATGTTGCACAGAGTTATTTCATGTGAGATGGGTAATTGTATAAATTTGACAAACAAACAAATAAACAATCTAACCCGTTACTGAGTTGTTCTCCCAAATTATGACAAACTAAACCCAAGAAAAATTATTAGAACTCTGATGTTTTGGCTCACAATGACTGGAATTTATCCTTAATACAAAGAGGCATAATTAGTGTAAATTTACTGCTGTCTGGTGCACCAGCTCATTCCTAACAACAATATCAGAGTTGGTTTAGCTAAAAGAACTACCATTTATTTGCACAACTACATATGTGCAAAAACCCTGCTGATGTTTAATATTTTTAGCCAGTGAGAGCCATTATATTTGCAGTCAAAGAACAGATTTGTGTCTTTGATCAGAAATTGTAACTTTCTTCAGAAAGGAAGACTACTGCTAAGTCAGAAATAGGAAATTCTGAATATTTTGATGTACGCATGTGACCAAAGAAACTAACTTGTTTTTTCTACAGTCAGTAATCATGGTCAGCTGGGGAGCAAAATCTCTCCCACTGACCAGGAAGTAAATCCCACTAAATTAATAGTTTTACTTTGGAATAAATATTTGCAGCAGAGTTTTTGTTTTTTTTAAGTTTAGTTGCATCAGCAGATTCATGAAATCCAAAACAGAAATGGGTATGTGAAAAGCTGAACTTCTCTTTGGTTGTCTGAATTTGAACGACATTTCAAAATATACTTCCTAGCTGAGAAAAAGAAATGTGCTATGCTTGCTGAGTGCAGTACATTCCTTGGTAACTCACGTCCCCATAAATCCCTTGGTTTTATTTTTATAATTTTGAATGTTAATTCTTGATCAAGTCAAATGTCTAATTCAGGTCTCCAAAAACAGTTATCACTAGCTATTTTGGAAGATGGCAGAATTATCCAATTGGTCATGTTATTAACATTTATATTTGAATACACCAAACTATTCCTTCATGGCATAAGCAACATTATGCAAAAATAAAACAAAAGAAAAAATAACAACAAAAAGAAAGGGAGTAATAAATGGGAGCTGAAAAAAATCAAAGGCATGAGATATGAAAAAAGTTTTAAAAAGTGCATAGCTAAATCTAGTTTATACCAACAGCATTCACTGTTTTGTACCTTACTATTTTTTAAAACAACATTAACAGAAGCAAACATTTGTATACAACAATATACAATGTTTATTTCTTTCAACAAATATTCACTGCTTACAAAAGGCCACAATGCTACTCACTATATATATATTATATATTACATATTCAATATATGTTAAAATTTGTCATCTTCAATAAGTTCTATGGCATTGCATATTTTTGGGGAGAAATATCTCTCTTAAATTGGTCTGTGAATTGGGAAGGAGGGAAGAATCCCACTTAGACTGGTATGTGAATTATATCAGGCATTATAGCATATTATTAATTATTTATTTTATTTATTAAATATATTTTTTGCCTATGTCACTACAGGGCTACTCTAGTTGGCTTAAAATTCACAGACCCCTTCCTAAATATTTGGGTTGATGCATTTTAATTAAGGAAAGAAAAAAAGGAATCTTTTTGATAGATTTTATATCTATCAAGGTGAACATAAACAATGGCAGCTTCCAAAAAAATTGTCAAATGCAAAACACCTGCAAAACAAAATTATTACCCATGAAAATATGTATTCTTCAGAAAAAGTATAACCAAACTGCGTATTTATGCCTGTGAAAAAATCAGGCATTTTTATGGGGATTGCATTCTCAAATTTGCTACTGTGAATTGCACATTCAAATTTTATATTTCAGATTATTTTGAAGTCCAATGTACTTCCATTTTTTTTAATGGAGGCTCCAAGGTAATTTTCCAATTAATATATGGTTTTATGTCTAAAATTGCCGCCTCGAGTTCCCCTTTGGGGTGAAGAGAGGTGGGGTATAAATCTAATAAAATTGAAATAAAATTGAAAAAATTGAAAATAAGCATCATAAATAAAAAAGTAACACTTAATATTAAGTCTGAATAGGAAGATTCATGAGAAAATAAACAAGATAAGTTGACCGGGAAAAGTAGAATATTGTTCAAATTTACTTCCTTCCTCTCCTGTTTTTCAGTTTGGGGACAATCTATTTATACAATATCTTCATATTCATGGTAATGCTGAAAAAAACCAGCATGATTAAAACATATGTTTGAATTCTGGTTTCCATTAACATTGTGGGAGATAAAACTGATGTCAAAGCTTGCAGGATGCTGTTGATATCTATGGTTATGAAAAGGTGCCCAAAATCATTATATCTGCACTATACTTCTATGGATAGTTCAGAAGAGGTTTATTCTCCTCCTACTCCTTAATACTATAAAATGCACTCTTCCTCTCTGATGCCTTCAAAATGTATTGGGACTACAATCAATCTTGAAGGTGTTTGTTAGTTGAAAACTGTGCCTGTAGGAAATTATGTAAACTATTAAAAATGTATAGCAATAGCACTTAGACTTATATACCGCTTCACAATGATTTAGAGCCCTCTCTAAGCAGTTTACAAAGTCAGCATATTGCTCCCAACAATCTGGGTCCTCATTTTAGCCATCTTGGAAGGATGGAATGCTGAGTCAACTTTGAGCCGGTGAGACCAGAACTGCCAAACTGCTGGCAGCTGGTGATCAGCACAAGTAGCCTGCAGTGCTACATTCCACTGTGTCACTGAGAATCTTTTATTTATGTTAGGGCTATTAGTTAAAATTATTTATGCTTTCAAGGTCTTTTTTTCCCTTGACTTTTTGTATTCCATTGCCTGTGTTGGTAAATCCCTTTCAGGGGCATTCCTATGGAATTGTTGATCATAATCATATGTCACATATGTCGCTTTCTGGATTGGTAATAATGCCATGACTGCAACAGCTCTGTGGAACTGTGGAAGATCCAGAGAAGGTTGCCATTTGGGTGCTTTATGTAGTTTTAAAACTGGAAAACATTGATTTATAACTGCACAGAAAACTTTAATATCTGAACATTTAATGTAGAAACACTGAACATCCTATCAGAAATAGACAGACAGCAGAAGGATACTTTGATTATTTACAGTTGTGACAAATTTGAAGCAAAATGTCAGAAACATCATTTCAAGAGGTTATTCTCCTCTTGTACACCCACTTCAAACTACTTTTTCCCAACAAATTTATACGAAAAAAAATCCAAAAGCACTGAAGAACTTTAAAAGAAAATCAATCAGTATAATCTAATCTTTAGGAAGGTGGTAGATGATAGTAATTGGAAAATACTGTCTGACTCATTTATGAAAGTGAGATTTAGAGTCAATTTATTTAATAACCATTAAAATATTCTATGAAGGATTTAATAGATTGGCAGAGCCCTGTTTTTATTAGGAGTTATAGGTATGATTTTATGAAATTTATAGACAACTGCCTCTAGGGATTAAGTTACAAATTAGATATCTACCAACTACTATATACCTGATTTACACAACAGTTTTCCCCACCATAAACACAGTTATTTTTGAAGTTGCCTCAAAGAAGATATCCAAGAACATTCTTAAGTAGGATTTGTATCAAGCTGTCAAAATGACAGATCATCATCTTCATCATCTCATCATTTATGATCATAATAATATGCATTGTTGGAGCATATGCTGACTGAGAAATCTATACATGAAAATTGCTGGTTTGCAAATAAAATAATGCATTATATTACTAGGGTCAAAGTAGTTTTTACTATGCAAATATGGAGTCTCTTTTGGTTGCTGTGCCTAGTATTACATTTCCATGTGTTGTGGTAGAAAGGAAGTAAGGCCTCTTGTGACGAGTCTCTAATGAAAAAAAAAAGATGAAATAATGGTCACAGAGAACTTCCTATTTTCCAACTCTTTGCTACTTTTTCTGTCCTAACCGAACAATATCACTACCCCTCAATATTCTAACCATATCACTTATCAAGTTTACTTTGCTTACTGCTAACAACTGACTGCTGTCAGTCTATTTAGTGAGAGCCTATTTCACTCTTATTAAGGCAAAACAGTTGAAGTACTTAATTACTTTTTTGCATGACAATATCCTTGAGCCACTTTCTTATTCTACCCATATCACATGGAATATAGATACTTGCAGAGGGAAAGTCTATATATGCTGTTCTATTATCATCCTGTAATCTAAACCATGATCTCTTTCTGATGGGAATCAAACTGCCTATTGATTGTTTGCCAGAATGTCAAATATGTTAACTTAATCTTCTTTTGGTTGTCCCTAATTCATCCAGATGGACAATACAATTCTTCAAAAGACCTAATATAGAAATTAACAAAGTCTGAAAACTTCCAGCATATGCTCATTGTTCTTTGATTATAATAGGCCTTATGTCACTTACAATTTCTCAAGTATCATAATAAATAAACAAATAAAATTGAAGAAACCAAACTAAAACAATTCATGATATAGCAGTAAGGAAATGGAAAAATAAAAATCAAATATACAGCTGGGAATTGCTGAGGGAAATGTTTATATTACTTCAGGAATTTCCTACTGAAAAACTATAGACAAAAATCTTGTAGGCTTGCTGGACACAGGCCAAAGTGGTAATAACTGCAAACAAAAACTTTTACATCTCTCTTCAATGTATAGAAGATCAAATGTGCTAAATAACTGACAAAATTAAAATAGTTCTGTAGAAACTGCATTAACCTAGCATACCAGCAGTAACATTACTGCTATAGTCTATAGAGGGCTGTCAAACGCATGGCCCACGGGCTGGATGTGTCATGGGCCATGCCCATGCCTGGTTTAGTGAAGGGAAAAAATCATGATACGTCATGTGATGACGCCGGGATGATGCAAGTTTGACACCCCTGGTCTATAGTGTATGTGTTGCTACAGACTATAAACTACTGTATTACAATGGGAAAAAGGCTATCCTTGAATATGGAAGCTGGACCATTACATTCTACTTATAATGATAGTTTTTACAAAGACTTCTTTCTCTAACATAAAAGAAACATTTTCACATTTATGATTTATCACAGCAGTCTGAAAATCACATAACATATACATTTTCTGTACATTCATCTCTGAATTAATAAGAACATAAAGAACTTTTTCTGTGCCAACAGATCTGTATAAACTAACACTGCCTATTTTGACTGTCAAGACATTTTGAGACAGAGATGTCACTTGAACTACTTTCTAACTGGAGACATCAGGAGTCAAATACAACAACTTCTGCAAGCAATCCATGTACTGCATCACTGAGCTGTGGCCTTTTCCCAAGAAATGCCATGCTGAGGCACGCAAATGTTAATTCTAGTCTAGCATTCTGTTCTCTTAACGGCAGAGAGAAGATGTCACGGGGAACATCTTGTAGGGAATCATCTTGATTGCTTCCTCTATGTTAGCTTTTAGTTGTTCTGGTAGACAAAAATATCTTAAGAGGGAAATTGGACTAACATTGCAACGCTATACTATTCTGCTTCTATTATATTTTATGGAATATAATGAAAATGATTTTAAATGTTTTTCCACATTTTAAAAAACTGGTTAAATTTTGTGATTAGAATCTTATGATTTCTGCTCCTCCCTCTCTTTATAAAAAGTTCTAATAATTTAAGTGCAATAAATGGAAGTTCTTTTCTATCAGTTCTATCAAAGCTGGACTTATAGATGCACCTAGACAAATGCCTGAGGCAGCAGTTGGAATGGACTTCCCCACTGTGGGGTAGCAGTTTTGCTTTGGCAGCAGATGGAATGGACTTCCCCACTGTGGGGTTGCTAATTTATATCTTATACTTGCTATTTTGAAACGTTAAATGACAAAAGGAATGGATGCTACAGAGAAGTAAGAAATTGTTGCTCCAGAGAACAGAGATGATAAAAGCTGTGGAAAGATGGCAGGAGGAGATCCCAAGTGGCTCAGATTTCTACATGTTATCATAGTATAGCAGCTGATTGGGAGCTGGTGTGGGAAATAGTCCTATGTTTCTTCAGAGAAACTAAAGAGATGATCTTAAATTTTTCTAGCTCTCTGACTGGGTGCACAACTCAAGGTCTATCTCTAGGCAAATGATTTATCCAGTGGTGTAGAAGCAGATGAACAGTGCTACAGGAAAATGTCCTGGTTACATCAATAACTGTTAACTCAGTATTTCAGCCTCTCTTGTGAATATTGGCCATTTTTCTAGTTCAAGGGGGGAAAAAATTGCAGTAGTCTGACTGTGGTTAAAGCTGCCATCAATATGCATCCATACTGGTGTGGAGAAAGGGCTCAATCAAAACAAAAAGAACACAAAAAACAGAATACCTAGAGAAGTCCTATTCTATAGACCCATTTATGGTCTCCCTTCTGACTACATGATCATGTTTGCATGCCAAGGATGAATAGAAAAGTCATCATTAACCTTAAGAAAGCCTAGTGCAGTTTGTGACTGAATTTTCTTATTTACTTGACCCTTAATGAACTGGCACATTTATGAAAAACTGGCAATTTGAAGTAATTAGTTTGTGAAAATTAAATCTGGCCAGCTATCCAGGGTAACAAGTAGAAAGTCTGTCTTGGGAAGCAAATTTCTCCTCCCCTCAAAAAAAAATAAAAAAAAAATAAGAAAAAGTCCTATCATTTGTCAAGGTCAAAAATGTTGAAACTGAACATACTGAGGTCTAGTATGTATCTTTTATAAACCAATACTTTTTTTACAAAGGAAATAAACAAAACACATCAGTATTAAATGTTTGCCCTGCTATTATTGCAGAATGTATGCAACATACATTCATCATTTATTTATTTATTTATTTTATTTTATTTATTTGATTTATATCCCGCCTCTCTTCACCCAAAAGGGGAACTCAAACTCATTCTAGGCTG
>JANHGC010004688.1:340802-359695 GCA_027560395.1 Boaedon fuliginosus | reverse complement strand
TGAATGGATGAATTGGGCTGATATTGTTTGGGCTCTGAAGCAAAGCAGACCTGATTAGCATTTGGTTTGAAGACTACCCAAGCTATAAATAAATAAATAAATAAATAAATAAATAAATAAATAAATAAATAAATAAATAAATAAATATAGCCAAGACCAGTGCATTGAAAAATATTCCAGCATGTTGCCGCCTCGAGTTCCCCTGGAAGGGGTGAAGAGAGGCGGGGTACAAATCTAATAAATAAATAAATAAGATACTTCTATAGCGTTCCCAATCAAAATACATAAACACATCAATGAAGTCATCAGAAGTCAAGACTCAAAGGAAACGTACATAAAATAGTGTGCAATTATTCTTTCTCCCTTGCTGATTGGCTCCCATATTACATGAGAAATATTTGTGCTTCTGGATTATGGATTGTATGGATCTCTAAAAAACAGGAAGTGCTACTATGGAAAGTATCCAATTATTTGGAAGACCCTGATGATTTTGGATTTTGAATACTACTGCTGCAACTTGAAGACATTCTGTACAGACCTGAAAACTTTATTTAAAATCTAATGCAGGGCATAGATCCTATAATGATAAGATATTAGGCTACAAGGAGTATTAAATTAAATTACTACATTAATGTATTAAATTAATAAATTAATTAATACATTAATACAAATTTAAATGTAATTCTTTTGCAAAACATCTTAGATATCATAGTTGTATAATATGTTCATAATTCTATATAACTATTATTTAGCTACTTTATAGAACTCCAAAAGCTAAGTGTGGGTAGGTATTGCCCCATGTTCCAGTTTATAATTGTGAGCTTAGACCCTTAACCTCTATTTCTCTCTGAAAAAATACTTCCTTGTTCTGCCTTTCTATATAATACACAGAACTACAATGAAATGAGCAATAAAAAACTAAATACCGCACATCTGTGTTAATAAAAGTTACATTAATTTTCATGGAAAATGTAATTTACTCAAAATCAAAACACTTTGGCTTATTTTAAGCATTGGTTTTCTTAATTTTGAAAGCAATTCTTTGTTGTTTTGTCAACTATAAATTTGTTTTAAAATTGGTCAACTTGCAAGATATAGCTTTCTCTAATTGTTTGAGGTTAAATACCTACTAGTATTGCCCACCTGTCTGGGAATTCTGGAACTGGTGGAAGTACTGGTATATCTACCATCGAGTTCTACACAGAAAAAACACAAATTGGTAAAATTGAAAATAGATACTTTATGGATACTTCATGCAGCATAAAGAAAACACTACCTGTTGTCAGATCTAGGGGAAACACCTTCTAAAACTGATCCATGTAGTTAATATGAATTCCATATTATACTGGATCAGCTATGTAAACTGTGTACAACACATATTTCTCTCTATCAAGAAATGTTTCTTGAGGAGACACAAGAAAATGGCTAAATAGCTGCCTGCAGAAGACATCAGCAGATTACACAGAAGTACCGTCGGAAATTCTTTTTGTCTTTCTAAACATTGTACATTAAATATGTGAATAAAGTTGACACAGAATTATTGATACGGTCAGCATACACAGTGTGGTATATCAAAACACAAAGTCTGGCATAAAGCTGCATTGTTTTATTGCCTTTTTCTTGCGTTGTACCTTTGGCTGTACAAGATATATAAACAAATGGAATAAACTGGTTATATTCATTAAAGCTTTCAGGCAACAAACAGAACATCATTGAAGCAATTCTTACTTTTAGGCTCTATTTTGCCTATTACTAGAGAGCTATGCCTTTGTGATCATTCCCACATGATGCTCCAGTAATATGCATCTTTGCTTATGAAATCCTTTAAGGAAACAAAATGTCACTAGTCTGGATTATAAGGACCTAATGAATCTGCTGGGACATGTTTTTCTGTGACTGGTTCCTGAATTTAAACAATAAAGTTTAAATTTGTTTAAGGCTTTTTGACATGATTAAGGGAAGTCATACAAGTCTTTCTCATGGTACTGAACTTTTCATTCACATGTTTTGGTGATTTAAAAATTAACTCAGATATCCACCTATGGTTTATTATTCTAAATTCAGTGGAATGTACTGTATCTTTAATATATTTAAGTTATAGTCACATTAGCATAATAATACAGACAGGGAAAGTGACTTTTCAAAGTATGCCAAATGGATACATAGAAAAAACAATTTCATTATTTATTAAAGGGAGGAGGGGAGAGATAAAAGTCAAAGTTGCCTCAAAGGTATGCCTCAGAGTTATCTAGGGTTTAAAACTGAACTCCTTTTCATAGGTTGTCTGAGTTTATTGCCTGCATAATAGCATTATAACATGAAAACCAAAAGGGTATGTTTTCACATGTAATTTCAAATTGAGGTTACAATCCCACAATAATAATGTTATGCTTAAATCTTGCCTTTCCTCCAAAGTTTCAAAGTGGCTTAGTTAAGGATTGCACTTCATTTTCCCAACCAGTATCAACTTATCAAGTAAGTTGGAGTGGGGGGTGGGAGGGAGAGAAAAAAAATAAAGGAAAAAACATGCCCAAATTTACCCAGGGACTTTGAATAGCTGAGGGTTGACATCAGCTGGGATCCCTCCAGTAATAAACCAACGCCCTAAGTATTATATCATTGCCTTTAACTCAGAACCAATATTTTGATTTAAAAACTATCCCATATACACCTATTGATTTCAGTGGGATTTATTATAAGACTGAGATGTGCATCAATCACCAAAGCTGGGATCGTAACTGCCTCTCTCATGCTCTAAATGTCCCAATGCACCATGAAAATCCACTCCTGAAACAGAACTCAATATATTGTGCTTAGGGATATAGCAGGAAGAAAGGGAATCACTGAAAATGAATAACTATTCTTTGTGTTTTCAAATTATCATCATGAACCTAAGATCATTTTGCCTGTTTTGCATCTTTTACCTGAAGTTTTCTCAGATAGAAATTATAATGACTAACTGTTGGTTATCATTTAATTTAAAAAAGTATGGACTTATTCCTATGGGCTACATCCGGGTGTTATACTTGGAAGGAAAATAGGAAAAACCCAATTCAGTCTTGGTATTTTTTTCCCTGGAGGTAATGCCTGTTATTGAAAATTTAGATTATTGAAAGAAATGCATCAAAACTGTGTTTTAATAAATCAAATGGGAAAAACAAAAGTGACTCAGTTTTTCAAACTGATTCAAATCTTACTTGTATTTTTCTATTATTCAGTGCATCATAATCTAATTAATATGTTACCGGTGTGGGTATTCATGTATTAAAAAATGAAATCATGCTTCTAGCTAGCGTTCAATATTATTTCTGTTATTTAACCTTGCTTTATAATGCCTACACATTGAAGTCATATGTGTGAAAAAAACACACAAAAAGAATCGTTTACATAAGAGAATCCAGGTGACTGGGACATCTGTAGTATCTCTATATTTGTAGAGGTAGTCCTTGTTTAGTGATCACAAATGGAACCAGAAACTTGGTCATTATAAAAGTTGTTAATAAACTGCGTTGGTTCTTATAATCTTACTCCAATTTTCCTTTGTTTTACGGACTGATAAAGATTATAAATGCAAAGATTAGTTGCAAAGTTACTTTTTCATCACTGTTGTAACTGCAAATGGTTATTGAATGAGCAGTTGTTAAAGAAGGACTACCTACATCTAATAAATCAGAATTACCATCTCAAAGCAACTTGTCACATCCAAACCATTCATTTGAAGAAAACTATGGAGCAAATGTGTGACTGAGGCATAGCAGAAGTGATATAATCTGTTTCCTACTGCTGCATAATCAGAGCATATTACATGTCAGCAATGTAAATGGTATTCAATTAGAAAGGACTAAATAAAGGGCCCTAACTGGACCTAGTTATAGTATGGTTTTTTTGAATGTAGGAACATTACTAAATGGAAACTATGGAATCATTGTTGCTCATTTGTAGAGGATGGAACAAAAACAGTAACAATATTAAAGCCAAGATCAAGGGGCAGTAACTTAAATCAAGAAATAGTTTTCTTTTTTAAAAACTATCTCTGATCACTTTTTAATTTGTAGTAACAAAACAAAACTTATAGAGCTCAGCAATAGAATATAATACAGTACCTCTTTTGCACCTTACTTTATTCATTTTTTACTATATGCTATCAAGCCGGTGTTGACTCTTTGCAACCACATACTGGTAGATATTCTCTAGGACAATTTATTCCCAATCTGCTTCTTCAGTTCTTGCAATGATTTCAGTCCATACACCTTGCTGCTAATTCTTTTTTCTATCTTTCACAGCATTATTACCCTTCAGAGAATGGGTCTTTGCAAGTATGATAATTTGAACCTGGACATTTGTGCCTTAAATGAGAACTCTGGATTGACTTGTTCAGTGTTGTTGGCTGTCATAGTATGCTCAGGAGTCTTCTCTAGATAAAAATTCAAACTCTCCATCCTGTTTCTCAAAATCCCACTTTTATTTCTATAATGTCATAAGGAAAATAACTGACAATAGACAATCCTAATGCCCATTTTAGGCAAAGACACATCCTGGCATTGAATATCTTTTCCAAAGTGTCATGACTACTCTACCAAGCCCTTGTCTGCAGCATATTTATCGACTGCTGATACCTTCACTATTGTTAGTTGATCCTAAAAGGCAGAAATATATTTATCACCTCAGCATCTTCATTGTATCTTCTAAATTATACCTACTATTAGTTTTAATCTTTGTTCCATTCTTTTCATTGTGCTTCTTGACGTTCATGGCTAGAATTTATAGATTATTTTCATTTTCAACTATCAGAATAGCATCATTAACAAAGCACAGGCTAGTGATGTTTTCTCTTCCAATTTTAAAGCCATGCTCATAATCCAATTCAGCTTCCCTTGAAAATTCTACATACACGTTGGATAAATAAGGCAAGGTTATATAGCTTGTCTCCCTTCTTTGTCAGCCAGCCTGTTTTACCATATTCTGAATTATGGTTTCCTGATCTGCATATAGGTTTGGCGTGATGGTGATGAGATGTTCTCTTTTTCTAACAACATTCCACTGTTGGAATGCCTGTCTATAAACAATGAAGTATATATTGAACTTCTTTTGGGTATTCTTTGGTTTTCTTGGTTATCCATTCTGCATCAGCAAAATGTATCATGTCCCTCAGCATCTTCTAAATCCAGCTTGTAGCATCTTTGTAGGACTCTGCTCTCTGTTGGAAGATCCTAAGAATCATTTGTTTGGATGCAAAATACTTATGATGTTGTCTTACTTCAGAGGGATCTAAACTTCAAAAATAATAGAGCTCTGTTTTCTTATGTAATCTTTCCATTTTACAGCATGACTTTCTGATATGGCATACTCATATCCATCATCTTAATTACACACCATTATTTTTGTTGTTGTTAAAATTGGTAGATTTGGGGTACTATCCTCTAGTCCACTATATAGGCTTTCTTCCAGTGCAGCCTGCACGACTCCTACAAAGGCTCCTCTGAAATGAATGGAAGTTTCACAGCAGCAGCAGCAACTGGAGCTATGCACCTTTTATCCACAAGAAAAAAGGATATAAATTGACCCAATGCTCTCCTTTTCCCACACATTATGTATTTTTGTTTTTGTGCTAATATATTTCTGTGCTTTATCGCTGTAACCTGCTGTTCTCTTTAATTGCTTATTGTTATTAATTATATAGTGGTAACATTGTTGGCTGCTTGAACTATTTGGCTATAAAAATGCATTTATTATTATTGCCACTGGAGCTGCAGTAAATTGCCAGGGTTCTGTCTAGAGATAAATGCCTTTGAATATTCATCCAATAAAATTTGAACCTGGATCACACTGCGATTTTCCTTTGCCTCTCTCTTTTTTCCTTCTTCTTCTGCTCTCCTCTTTCTTTCCTGTTCTCATTTAATGTAAAAACAGTATTTTTAAGAATATGTTTCACTAATATGTTTTGCTAAATAGCAATCTTATATTTTGGAATGCCTTTTGTTTGCATTTTGACAGTTTATCTATTTAATTATTTATGACAAACATATCTTCCCCGGAAATAGAAACTGAGTTTCAGAGTTAGATGGGCAAGTTCTCTTCTAGGCTTTGTTACTACATATACAAAGATATGAAATCCAACAATGAGTCTGTTTGCCACAATATTGCTGCTTCATAATACCAACCTTGTCCAAAATTTGAGCCATATGCACATAATAGAGAAGAAAAATGGCTCGTAGTGAAACATTTTATTCCACATTGTAAGACCAACACTAACTCCAACAAGGCATAGATGACATTATAGTGATACTAATTCCCTGGTCAATTCACCATGTTTACACATGGGTAGCTAATTCCTAAAGCAGGCTAAACTCAGTAGAGGCAGTAGCCTTATATTAACTCATCTTGAAATCTGAACTCCATCTGCTGTTTGGGAGCAATAATCTTCTGACAGGCATGCAAGCTGCTATGGCCAGATTAATGACCCAGTACCATACTGTTATCTCGATTAATGTACACAGCAAAACAGAGCACATGGAACTTTTAATTGTAGAAATGCCACAAATTAACATGGTTCCATGTTCACAACTGTGTTCTAAATCATGCAAGAGTAGCACTTTCTGAACCTTGTATAAAATGTTGAATATAACTTTTGATTATTTTTGGCCTACCAATATTTGCAAGTTGGAAGCTTAATGAAGAAGTGATGAGATAAATGGAGTGTGGGGTCCTTTTCATGAAAAGCTTTAGAAGAACAGAACTGGCAAGCTATAATTCTAACACTAGATGTTTTAGCAATCCTTCTATTGGTGGTTTATGTACAATACCCTTTTATGATCATAAATCACCAAAAGGAGTAGTACTCCTTTTTCTAATTACATAGTATAATATTCAAGAAACATTTATATAGAGAGTTTTTTTAGAAGGATCTAATGACAGGGACTATTCCAATGTATTTAATATATCCATAAACATATATGGAAGAATAATTGTGTCACCACAAAGAATAACAAGTATATTATTGCTAATGTTGTCCTTTCCTACATTCATATGCCATATGTTTCCAATTGATGAAATACTGTACTGTGAACACAATTGCACAAATATGTTTTCTTTACTACAACAGGGCTTTCATCAAAGTAGAAATACAAACATAATGGTTATCATGACAGGACTATAATAATGAGTCATTTGCCCTATATTATCATAGCACAATTAGGGATGAAAATCCTCGATAAAAGTGAAATCAAACAAAAATACATCTGTCAGTGTTGAATGTCAGGACAGCCAAAAGACAAATGAGGCATTTGTAAACAGAGAGTGTTGGCTAATGCAAAACAATAATCAAAGCATCTGACTCTAGGATTCCTGAAATTATTCTGAATCAGGAAGGAAGGAAGAAGGGAGGAAGGGAGGAAGGGAGGAAAGGAAGGAAGGAAGGAAGGTCAATATTATAAAGCTGCTATAGCCATATACGTAATTTTATTCAATATATAATATATATTTTATTGATTTCAGTGTGGCCTAGTAGATGAAAAATTGGAGAAATAAAACTTAGTAACTACAAATCCTGCCTCATCCATTTGTTAAGTGCCTTGAGCAATTCATATACCCTCAGCCTCTGTTTTTCACCTTGAAATAAGAAATCATATTGATGGCTTGTAATGATGTACATTGAAATAGCTATGTACTGACTCAGACCATTGATCCATCCAGTCTGGTACTGAATATTCCAAGAGGAAACTGATTTCCAAGATCTGTACTGAATTAATTTATTGGCAAATCCCAATAATTAAGGATATTCTGAATGCCAAGGCATCTGATTTATCACTCAGCTATGGCCTTTAGAATTTAAAAAGTTTGAACTTTAAAATCTAGACTTTTATGTAGAAATAAAAGGATGCAGTAATCCTTTTAAAACTTGATACATATAACTGGACAGAATTCCTCTGGAAGCCTCTGGACTGTCAGCTCTGAATCTCAGATTTAACTTTAGAACTGCGTAAGAGTCTCTGTGAGAAATCTTGAAGGTAGCAAATTTATGTTCTTCCTGACAGCACTGGGCATGTCATGCTTACATGTCAGTCTTCCTATGAACAGAGAGGGAAAACAAGTATACTTTATGTAAGGCAGTTGGTATTCATTGCTTTGTCCCTGTTTCCTTCTACACACAAAGCAACTCAAGTTTTCATAATTCTACAGGTACATGCAGGGATTTCCTACATGCCATAGCTTGGTAAGATCACAAAGGAATATTACTCCAGTCATATTTTGAAGGCAAGATTGTTTCAGAAAGAAAGAAAAAAGTGAAGAGATCTAGGGGAACACATTGCTTGCTTCTTTGTATTCAACTCTTGGAGATAGTAAAGACTCTTATGGAAAGAAACAACAACCCTGAAAATCATTCAACCTGATACTCCCAGATATTTGAAGTCACCATATTCCCAGGCAGCATGATCATACTAAGTGGAAACCTCAATACAACAAAGACAAATACTTCTCTAAGCCACAAGAGTAAGATGTACCCATTTTAGCTAAGAAATTCAGAATAAGATTGAAGCTTTTCAGCATCTACAAAATGGAGCCTTGCCTCAGAAAAGGCTAGGTGGATACCCACTATACCCACTTCAAAAGGGTTTTGTCTGTCTCCCACTTTTATAGTTTCAGAAACAGCCTCATGGTTTTTCATCATTACACAAAATTGGGGGGGGGGGGTCCTGCACCAAGCTGAGACTTTGTCAGAATGGTTACATATCTGTTGTGATGTCCTTAAATAAGTAAGCTCTGTCCATGTCAAAATGCAAGTATAAAAAGGGCACAGTTTGTACTATGAACCACATTTTTATCCCTTGCCCTTTAGCTGCCAACATCAGTGCAAGTTCCTAAAGGTGTGTGGGAGAATAACATATCTCCCATGGTATAATCATCTTTCCAGGAATCTGCAACACATTAGTATTTCATATTTCAATCTTCATATTTCATCATGAAGATACTTCCCCCCCAGACCCTCATCAACAGTGGTATTACTGTCATTACTAAAGGTGCTTGTAAAACTGTTGGGAAGTTTTTTACTTCCCTATAGAAATTCTTGACCCAATTTTTCTGTCCACAAATCTGCTTGAAAATCTCAAATGTCCAAGTTATGTTCAGTTATAGTTTAGCCATGTAATAAATACTAGGAGCCTTTCCAGTCAGATGGGTGAGTTTTTATGTAAATCTGAGATGCCTAATCAGTGAGATGGAATGTTCATATTTGTCACATTTGATTTTTTTGAAACTATGTATTTGGAATCTTATCTAATTTTAATCATGATTTAAATTCTTTTTTTCTTGACCTGCCCTGAGACTTTAAATGTAACTACTGAGTGAAGGCTCAAACAATACTCCCTTTATTTTACCTTCTAACTTTTTCATCATAGGTGGAATATTACTTTGTGCAACTGAAAGTTTCCAGATTTATTTTAATAGAATGAGAAATCAAAGGTGTAAATCATAAGATATAGAGGATTAAATAAACCAAACACCACTATATGTATTTTTACTATATTAAATGAAATTAAAATATGCCTAACTTCATACTTTTGAAAGTACAATAGTGGGAATTTTATAAAAGAAACTAAGAAAAAAAATTGATTCTAGAATCTTCATTACTGAAAGATTAAATTAGGATGTTGGTGACTCACACTTTGTTCCCCTTGTCAAAATATTTATTCTATTGTTTTGTTGATTTTCATGTTTACTACATCCTCCTTTTTTAAAGTTTAAAATATAAGCTAAAATAAGAATTATCGTCTTCACAACATGCAAAGTTAAAGGCCTAAATTCCTCTTGTCTGTCAGTGGATATTTGGCATCTAACCACCATTTATGCCTTTCAAACTCTCCCTCTCTTGTTTTCCAATTGTTCGGAGTTAAAAATAAAATAACCCCCCTTTCCCTTGCCATTTGATCTCTCTTTCTCTCTCCTCTTTCTCACACCCCCATATAAATAACATGCAAGAAAGCCCTCTACTACATTTGCTTGCATTAATTGATGTTTTAAAAGTCTGTTAAAAATAAAGCCCAGCAGTGACATTTTTCTTTACTAAAGCACGAAAGCAGCACATTACAAACATTACAGAAAGCTCCCTTGATAGGATTGTGAAATTTGATTCTGGCACTAAAATGTAAGCTACTTCATGTTCTTGGGTAATTTTTTTAAAAAATAAACATTCTGTGAATCCTAGTGCAAAGCAGGTGAAATGAAGTTGTTCAATTCATGTAAAGCCACATTACATATGATGAACATCTGAACAAGTTAGTATGTAAGTGTTTTGTGACAATCTGAGGATCACCCAAAGGCATTTTAGATGTTCTACCTGGAGAAAAGAAGACTGAGGGGGTGATATCAGTGTGCGTGGATATAAAAGGATCTCATAGGAAAACACGGTCAGGAACTATTTTCCATTACAACAGATACTAGGACAAGAAATAATGGGTATAAGTTGTAGTCTTTCTACATTTCATTTAAAGACAACTTCCTGACAATAAGATCTGTACATAGAAGTATATTCCTATGAAGGTTATGTTTTTCCATCTTTCAAGGTTTTGAAGAAGAGTGTGACAAATGACCCTTGAGAATGGTTTAACTGGCAGAGTTAGAGAGTAGATGCCACTTGTGATTCTCTTCCAACTCCACAATTTTCTGATCATATACACATACATACAGTACATACTATTAAAGAGCTAATCAGTATTTGCTTGATCAATGTTTTTGTGAATGACCTCAAGATAGCATTCTGGCAATAAATAGCCACATAAAAATAGACACTGGAGTAAGAAATGTTTGGTGGGCAACTTGAATATCAAGATACGAGGCTGAGAAAGGAGGTTCTGGAATTGACTTCTTATTGCATTGTCTATCGGCTGATTTACCAATTCTTTATTCTGTACATAATTCATTGATGGTACTTATTGCCAAAGTACCAGCCATTAACCTGGAAATCATTCAAAGGGGATTGTCAAGTTTATGAAGAAAAGGACTTTCATTGTGGGTATATGATACTTCTAAGTTCAGGGCTACCATTTTTTCCCCCCAAATACCATTTACCAGAGAACAACTGTGGAAGAAAGAGTACCTTCATGCTTTCAGTTTTTCTTATGGATATTCCAGGGACAACTTTTAATTGTTATGTCTGTGTTCACAAATCACATCTTGCTATAGTCTGGTTTGGTCTGGTCTACGTTCAGTGTTCTAATTTAAGAACTATTTACATGTACTTAGATTCTGTGGCTTCTTCAAAAAATTAGGATTAAAACAAATCATCACTTTCTGTAACGTGTTAATGGTATCCATGAAAAAATAATGTTAGACCAGTTGAATCACTGGTCTGAATCAGCAAGCCTGTTTATATCTCTTGTGTTATGCAGAGAATTCCTGAGTATGTATTAATAGAGAACTAATAAAATAGACAGTATGAACTTCTAAAAAGGCAATAATTTAAATACATATTTTACATGGGATCCTAGTCAACTGGTATAAGCAGTATAAATCTATAATAATACTTGGAAATATATAAAAGTGGAGAAATGACTGAAGACTTCACATATTTCTTTATAACTCTGTCAGTTGCTCAAAATTACAGATGATACAAAGAGCTTAGGCGAATTGAAATTTACTCACTTTCTGGCAGCACTGAATGCTTTTGTGTTATGTTTCTATATACAGTGTGTTAATTCACTTTGCAATACCTACCGGTACTAAATGTTTATAAACACATACATAAAAACAAAAAATGTTTTCAAAGAATTATTTCACAGAGGTTATCCTGTAAACTAAGGCACAACTATTTAAACATAGGTTCCACTGGCACTTATGGATATTACTTCATAAGTGATGTGCCCTTGCCAATTTCTATCTTCTGTGGTGGTAGCCTACAGAAATAGTTTCAACCATATAATGGACGGGGTTGAGCTCTCCACTCAGACCACGAAGCTCGTCTGGTGGCCTTGAACAAGGCACCCTTTTCTGCTTAGGAAATCTCAGGATCTGGTATGTATAGATACAACTTTAAACTCCTTGGAGGAATAGCATAATACAAATATTATATATAACAAATTTAACTCAAGCAATATCTCATTCCCATGAGCCTCATTCTGTCATTCCCTAGTGCTTAAAATGCGGCTTGATGTTTGATTTGGGCTGCTCAACTGAAAAGGAAATTAAAAGCACTCGGCGACATATTTTCCTCAAAAACAGATTCGTGCATTTCTCTGCACCTTTTACTCCAATTGGCAGAAAATGGGTAAAATAGGATGTGAGAAACCACATTCCTAGACATGCATCCTCAGCGTATGTATGTATGTATGTATGTATGTATGTATGTATGTATGTATGTGCTTCAATCTGAATTATCTATCTTTTTTAAGGTCTAAAATATTATTTTATTACTCTGACATATCTTGTAGAATTTACACATGCTTCCCATTCCTAGAGGCACCCATTTCCCCCATACAATACTCTTCAAATGTATTCAGACTATAACACTTTAGTCCCTTGAATTTCTATCAATATGGCCGATGGCAGCATGGCTTGAACGTACTTGGAATTGTAGTTCCAATATATCTAGAAGTCCTCATGCTAGAGGACTAAAAAAAAAAAAAGATGAACTAGAGCATTCTACCTTATGAAAATTAAATTATCCATACAAGAGGTTATAGAATTCATATACAATCCCCAACTAAAATAAAAACTATGGAGATGTACTAGAAAAATATACATTGTAGGCAACCAGTGACATTTGATATTATAAATGTAACATAAGATTTAAAATTAGTTACATGGCTCCCAACAAAGGCTGGATGCTTATCTGTCAGATATACTCTAATGGATCTTGTGTTGAAAAGAGGGTTAGCTTAAATGACCTCTATGATTCTATGATAGGTAAAGGTAAAGGTTCCCTTCGTACATACATGCTAGTTGTTCCCGACTCTAGGGGTGGTGGTAATCTCCGTTTCAAAGCCGAAGAACCAGCACTGCCTGAAGACATCTTCATGGTCATGTGGCTGGCATGACTATATGCTGAAGGCGCACAGAACGCTGTTACCTTCCACCAAAGGTGGTCCCTATTTTTCTACTTGCATTTTTACATGCTTTCGAACTGCTAGGTTGGCAGAAGTCAGGCCAAGTAATGGGAGCTCATTCTGTTACGCAGCACTAGGCATTCGAACCACCAAACTGTCGACCTTTCTGATCAACAAGCTCAGTATCTTATCTACTGAGCCACTGCGCCCCTTATGATTCTATAATACGTATGCACAAATATTTGTTTATGTGATGCAAAAGACTGAGAGCAACTCTGACATGAAAACTGGATTCTAAGCACTGTAAGGCTATTTCATTTGATTTTCTAATGTGGGAAAATATTAATGTGGTTATAACTAAACAGAATGGCACCACAAAGACCAATTGGCTTATTATAGCCTATGCTTTTGTAGGCATTCTGCATCACATAAGGAATCAAATTCTAAATAATTTTCTTACACTGGTGTACGCAATTTGTCACTTTAAAATAGGAATTATTAAATTAGAATAACCTGATAAGTACTGTTGATTGGATGAAAGAGTTTGGCTGTGATTTAAATTACAATCATTTCATAATTAATGCATTTAGTGTTGTGTGTTTGTCAGTTTGTTCTTTTATCATTTAATTTAAAAAGTGGGCAAAACAATTCTATGCACATTTAGTCAAAAGTAAATCCTAACCTTGATGATATCTATTTCTACTTAGTTGTGCAAAGAATGTCTCCTTTTCCTATAATGAGACACATGACAACCAGCAAGCTCTGTTTTGATATCTCTATTAACAGAATACTCATGTTTAGCTGCAAAACTTGGTTGCACTTCTTTCAACATCTTTGCCCAAGACAGACCAGTAAACACAATTCCTCTCTCTATAATTAGCCTTTTCTCTAAGGGCTCCAAAGTAAGTCTGCATGCCGTAGATTTAATATCCAGTGCTATATCCATATGCGCTGCCCTTGCCTGGTCCCAGAGCATATAAACTCCCCTATTAGCAGCCTTGACTGCTTAATTATGCAGATTTTTTGTACCCGCCTGCCTGTAAAATTACTGTGTCTAACCTCCCCCCTTTTTCACCCCCCCCTCCTTCTCTCTCTGCACCATGCTGGCCATTCTAATGAAATCGGCATAGGGGAAAGGGCCTGATTTGCAGTTATAGAGGCTGGATCACACTGGCAATCTGCCCTTAGTGGGAGTTACAAAAGAAGTCAAATGCCTTCATCTGGTTCTACCCTCTCATCCCCAAGGTGATTGAGTTCACTTCCTGATGCTTCCCAAGTTTTCCTGAGGCTGTCCAATCAGTACATCCACCAGGGAGCCCAGCCTAGCTTGCAACAGTCTCTGTATCTAGTTACAGCCCCACCAGGGACAGTCAACTATCCACCCCCAAGCCTTCAGATGAAAACCTTTTCTAACAAGGCCGCCCAGCGCCAATGAAATAACACGCATCTGCATATCCACTGGGTCCCATGTTTCTTGTGCTCATGGATTATGTATCTTGCAGCCTCTAATAAAGAAATGCAGTTCTTTGTTTAATGTTTATCTTGTGCTTGTTAAGCAAATGCTAATGTTGTATCAGAATGCTTTAGTGCTATTTGGGTTTTTGGTGATTTACTACAAGACAATCTGCTGTGAAGTAAATTTAGATGGGGGAAAGAGGGAATAATTTCAGCTAAAAAAAGGAGACACATAGGCATACACACACACACACACACACACACACACACACACACACACACACACATCAAAAATGCACCGGGTCTTATTTTGGGGGGGATGTAATCCACTGCCTAGGCAATATTAGTTAGGGGCACACATATATTGGGCACATGTGTAAAAATCAAGCTAGATCTTACTTTCAGGGGAGGTCATATTTTCAGGGAAACAGGGTTTTATATAATAAGCCAACATAATAAATATATCTGTTTTTCCAAGAAAATTGTAGAGCCTTGTCCAGATAATCACCAGGAGTCAACACTGACTGTAATTCACCCACTCACCACCTACCTGCAGGTCCCAATAAGCAGGGTCATTAATATGAAGAAGAGACATTGTTAAGTAACGTCAGTGCAGAGGAGTTTTACAAGGATGCTTGTCCTTATTTCCTTCATGGAACAAAAAGAATTTTTTTTTCTGTTAATCATGTTTGAAGAATAAAAGTAAAAATGGATACAGGATTTTGTAACCATACTAGGGATGTATAGGTGTTACTAGCTGAAACATTCTGATACATATTTACAGCAAGAGAAAATTTGAAACGAGCCAGGGGATTAGAGCAACAAATGACTTATCAGCTCACAGCTGATAAGGAAAGGTGAAGATTGATCAGATCAAAGGATTGTGCTATTTTCCATGATCATAATAGTGAAATTATGGGATCCTATGTGTTCAAAAGGAAATGAAGGTGTGCTGCATGGTAAAAATATCCTGGTGGCTAAATGTGGTGATTATGTAAAGTGTACATCTGGGATAAAGTAGAGAAATGGGTAAGTAGAGGAATGAATACAAGCAATACTATGAGTCTGTGTAGAGATTCTCAGTCATCCTGGTCATGGTTGTCTCAAAGGTGCTTTTTCAGGGGGCAACTGGACTTTCTTGTTTTTTCTTTTGAAGATGTTTCACTTCTCATCCAAGAAGTTTCTTCAGCTCTGACAGGAGAGTGGGGAATGGAAGGAATGCAAAGAATATAATTCCTTCCATTCCCCACTATCCTGTCAGAGCTGACGAAGCTTCTTGGATGAGAAGAAACATGTCTTTTTTAAAAAGTCCAGTTTCCTCCTGAAAAAGCAACTTTGGGACAAGCAATACTATGATCAGTGTCTACTATCATCTACACAACAAAGGAAAATATAAAACTAACTTTCAGATTTTTTTTCAAACAGGGCAAAATAGTAATGACTGAGGATTTTTATTACCACAATACCTGTTGGGGGACAAATTCTACCAGATATGATACTGCCAAGAAATTCCTAACTTATCTTACTGACAATTTCATTTTTAAACAATGGTGTAAGACATAAGGTAAGCTACCCTTCACTTGACACTAATCAAAACACTTCCTTGAGCAAATGGAAATAACAGAACTGCTGGCGAAAAGTGATTGTTTAATTCTGCAGTTCTTCATTTTACTTATTTATTTAGTACATTTATATCTCACTACAACGTTAAGAATCTAAAAGGAAAGGAAAGTTGCGTGTACTTGGATGGGGAAACTGCCTGGACACTCCTAGGGTGTAAAATAGGCCAGATATCTAAAAATAATAAAATAATAATAATAATAAAAGAATATCATTAGCATTTATTTATTTATTTTATTTATTGAATTTATACCCCGCCTCATTTCCCCTGTTAGATTTATATACTATCTCATAGCACTTTATAGTGTTATCTGGGTGATTTACAATGTGGAAGCGTTATTTGCATATTGCCTCCAACAACCTGGGTTCTCATTTTACTGACCTTAGAAGGATGGAAATCAACCTTGAGCCTGTCAGGATTGAACTACAGCCTCAGAGTTTGCCTGTAATATTGCACTTTAACCATTGTATCACTAGGGTTCCATGGAAGTAGTAAA
The DNA here is from genome assembly GCA_027560395.1 of Boaedon fuliginosus. Classification (NCBI taxonomy): domain Eukaryota; kingdom Metazoa; phylum Chordata; class Lepidosauria; order Squamata; family Lamprophiidae; genus Boaedon; species Boaedon fuliginosus. The sequence continues at coordinate 343,086 of JANHGC010004688.1, read as the reverse complement.
TGGTAAATCATTTCTGCAATACTGCCAAAAAAAAAAATGTATTTATGCAGTCACCCAAAGCCAAGTTTAACTTAAGGATATTTTTGACTTTTTTAAAAGCTGATTGAAACTAAACATACACTTTGCACTTCAAAAATCATGTTTCAATAAAACTTTAAATAAGAATGTTAAGAAGGATTCCATGGCTTGAGAAACTAATAGAAGTAGTCGTTCATGATTGGCAGGCGTTCCTAACAGATGAAATATTTAAAAAGATAATTAAAATTATTGCAATGAGGCGTACAATGGAAGACAGCAGAAGCCAGTTGGACGACGTAAAAATACGCATAAAGACCTGGCATACGTATTGGGAGACTGGGAAATGGCGAGAATGTGGTCTCACAAAAAACACCAACCCTACTACACCGAGTCTCCTGGAATCAATAAACTTGAAACTCATGATGAGCTGAAGTTGGCAAAGATGCCAAGTACAGGAAAAAGGGTTTCTCTTGAAATAAAAGAAAGAGAAAAGGTGCTCAGTGAAGGCAGTGAAAATGCTAACCAGTGACAAAGAAAAAGCAGAGCTGCTTAATTCCTATTTTAGCTGTCTCCTCTGAAAAGATATCACACAAAAGAAGGTCAAGACCTTTTTCTCTATCATTCCAGAAGGCAGGACATAAAATAATGGATTTAAGCTAAAGGAAAGCAGATTCCAGCTGAATGTTAAAGAAAAAAAGAGAGAAAGAAATAGTGCGGCAGAAAAAGAACCAAATGAAACCAATTACCCAAAAACGTTGTAGCCTCCCATTCATTCAGGTGGAAGCTATGCATCATAGTTGTTTAAAACTGAATACATACACACTAAATGCCACCTTCCAGCTCTATGATTATGTACCTACATATTTGAAAAGTTTTCTATTATCGTTGTAGACCGTTCTCCATCAGAAATATGCTTAGAGACCATGAATTGCTTTATAAGGATAAATGCTCTACCGCGGATGACATTAAACAAAATTTAAAAAAAAAACCAACAATTTGCATGTGAAAAAAATAAAAACAAGTAAAATCGTGCAAGTTAAATCCAAAACATAATAGCAGTTTTTTGGGGGGGTCAAAAAACCCCATTGCAAAATGATCTGCTCGGAGCAAGGCACTTTGGTCTGCTGCTTTCAGATTGTCTTTTAGAAACTGATGCATTTTGAATCAACACTCGCATTGTTATGTTTTATTTATGGACTTTCTTTACACTAGAACAATGTTAATTTTCCAATACATTGTGTGCCGCAAATGAATTTACACCCTTTGTTATTTTTTTTCCTTTCTGCTTCATTATCTTACCTAGAAAGAAACAATGCACTGCCTTTGCCCTTTACCTAGGAGACAAACTGCTTTCCCACAACAACATGGGCTGGTTTGTTTCGTGCTACAAGTTTTGAAAATCAGGTGCCACATGGGTGGAATTAATTAGTTATTCCAAGCTAATCAATCCTTTATCTTCTCATTTAGGTCATAACTAAAATGGGAGAACAATGAATATACAATGGAATATTGTTTTATTCATTTGAAAAAATATACCTATGTATGGCCACCTTATAAAAATAGCCCCAGGCAGCTGACAAAACGGATAAATAAAAGACACGAAATTCAAATTAATACACCATCAGTACCATACCAGTACTCTCTCAAAAACAAGTAAACAAATGCTAAGCTCAATTGCCAGCAGGCCCCAGTGCTTAGGGAAGAACCAGGCCTTAATGTGTTGTTAGTTGCGAAGTCGTGTCCAACCCACTGCGACCCCATGGACAACATTCCTCCAGGCCTTCCTGTCCTCTACCATCGCCCGGAATCCATTTAAGCTCACACCAACTACTTCCGTGACTCCATCCAGCCACTTCAGTCTCTGTCATCCCCTTCTTCCTTTGCCCTCAATCGCTCCCAGCATTAGGCTCTTCTCCAGGGAGTCCTTCCTTCTCAATGAGCCTCGGTGGCGCAGTGGTTAAATGCAGTACTGTACCCTGTTTCCCTGAAAATACGACCTCCCCTGAAAGTAAGACCTACCTTGATTTTTACACGCGCGCCCAATATATGTGTGCCCCGAACTAATAGGTTAGTCAGAGGATGACATCCCCCCAAAATAAGACCTGGTGCCTTTTTTGGTGGCAAAAAAATATATAAGACGGGGTCTTATTTTTGTGACAACACAGTAGGCTTGCTGGCTGTTAGCAGTTAGTTTGGCAGATCGAACCTCACGAGGCTCAAGGTTGACTCAGCCTTCCATCCTTCTGAGGTCAGTAAGACCCCGATT
>JANHGC010004688.1:304295-327949 GCA_027560395.1 Boaedon fuliginosus | reverse complement strand
TCTTCTTGTACATATGGGTTTTATCATAAAACCCATATGTACAAGAAGAGTTGCTACACTTTCTTTGCTTTACTGTTGTGCCAGTACATATGAATAAAAGAGATTAGAAGGAGAGACAAGGCTGACTGAATATGCTCAATGGAAACTCATCAGCAGAAACCAGGAAAAGTGACATTTGAAATTATTCATAGTAAGAGAATGGCAGCAAGTTTCCCATTAAAAAAAAAAAAACACCAAAAACTTATGAAACTAGAATGATACTCCATAGAAGAGCCTTGGTCTTATTGTTTGAACTGACTCAAAATATCTCATAAAATCTGTATACCCATTAATATATGAAAATAATCTTTCATAAATTTCCCTAACCACAATACTTTAAAAGTTGGCTTCAAATCCCTACCCTTGGTAATAAATTTACTGTAATCCAGATTGTGTACTCACACTCTCTGGTTTGAACTTGGCAAAGCTTCTTCCCTTCAGACAGTTCCACATTGGGCTCTCCTGCTTCCCAAAGTAGAGATGAGAGAAAAAATAGCAGCTGTGTTTGTTTTGAACATATGATTCTGTTAGGCTTGTCATTTCCACCCTAAAATAGTGGACTAACTCTAGGGCTGAGGCAGGTGTACTTACAGTAAACTGAGATTTCACCAAATGATGAAATATGAATTTTGACATCACAATGCAAGCTCTGCTCCATTTGCACTTAGTATAAGATATTATGATTCAAAAAGAGGTGGAGTTTCTGTTGCAATGCCTGTTTTGTCACTTCCTTCTTTGCCGATTCACAGGTACTCATGAATAGGGGTAGCCAGAAAAGATATAAGCCCTATTTCCCCTTGCAGAAAAAGTATAGTAATATGTAATTTTATTGAAGCAATTATTTATGAAATCAGTACCTAGTTAAATCTTAAGAATTACACTTCAGTCCGTGGGTGTTCTGGGAAAGGAAAGATGATGGAAGAAAAGTAAAAATGAGTTGGCTGTGCTTATCACTGACCATCTTTTCTTTGTTCTTTCAGTTCCACTGGACCAATTTTTAATTTACAACCTAAAAGCTACACTTACTCTTTCTGTCTTTTGGTAAATGCCCAGTGAGAGTTTGTTCTAGAAGAAGGCTGTCAAAATTTAACCTTAAGGAATTTCTGAAGACTGTTTTAAAACATACACACACAGCTAATATATACTTATTGGGGAAAAATAGTCATCTCATGTGGTGCATCTGAATACAACATCCAGAATTGTTACCATTACCAAGCCTGTTGAAAATTCTGGGCATTGGAATTATAACATATTTGGAGACACTAGCTATAAAGCTATAAACAGACTGAAACTGCCTGGTGTTTTTTGGTTTTCAATTCCTACTATAATTTTCACTGTAGCTTTCAAATTCTGTCAATTACCACATTTAATTGTTATTGATCTTAATATAACAATATACTAAACAAATCATCAAATAATTAGTAAGTCATATTTAAAAAAAACATAAATATGTATGACACTGGAGACATGAATGGATATGAACATTTAAATGCCTGTGTGTACGTATGTGTTTCAGGAATGCCCCATTTTGCCATCCAAGCATTATACAAAAAAAAGTGACTAAGAGTCTCATTTATCTATGTTAATGAAATGTTGATATTATGCTCTGACTGAAAGAAATGTGTGTGGGGTTTTTGTAACAAGACAGTATTTTTATTTTTCATATGTAGCAGGGTATAGAACTCATAAGGGAACAATTTATTCAATGAATTTCATAGATATTTTCAGTTTACTAATTGCCCTAACAGACTTTTTAATTTGTTCAATCTTGATAATGAAAACCATGTTTTTTCCTGTGGGTTTTCCCATGATTTCTCTATATCAGGTATTTTCTTTTTCCCTTCCTCAAGCCCACTGAAGAGATTCATAAACCTTGCAGGAAATGAACACTATTTATTTATCTTTCCTCAAACACAATAGTCAGCTTACCTTTGACAAAAACAATTGGGTGACTATTTCAGGAAGAAAAAGAGATGAAGTTCACATCCTGCATTCAAAAGAACTTTATGTCAAAATGGAATTATCAGAATGTGGGTTAATTCCACAAAATGGAGTGATACATTTGGTGAGTTGTTATGCATATTATAACCACTGCGTGGAGCAATCACCAACTAATTTTTACTGTGTGTGGTCTTTATGAGTTAGACTTAGATGGATATTGATGCAGCCTCAATGACAGGTTTGGTCTTACGTTGTATCCAGGAAAAAACAGAAAAAGCTTTTGACAGTGAGACATGCCAGAAGCTCAAACCATTATGTGGTTGCTCACAAGCTGTCTCAATGGCCATACGGTTGTTGATGGCATCTCAACGGAGTTCAACTTCCATTCTCAAAAACAACCAGTCTGCCAAATGCCTAAACTATAAAAATCTTCACATATAAACATTCTGTGTGGGTGGACAATGACTTGTAGTGGTTTATTCTGAAATGCTTTCAAAAGAAAATAGTACTAATGCTCAGTGCAGGTAATCACAATTTTGAAAAAAAAAAAGATAACCTAGAGTTGTGTTATAATTTTTATAGGTACAATTTGTACCTATCTTTCAGTAGATGAGAGAGGTGGCACACAAGAAACGGATCATTAAACAGTAGTGTGAAGCCAGGGAAATTAACCAGCTGCTGTGAAAGCCACCTCTCTTATTCTCTCAGTGATAGAAATAAGGCAAAAGAGGGAGAGGAAAAGGGATAAAAAAGGAAGGGACGGTGTTAGTAGTGACAATTAAAAATATTGTATTAAATCCAAATCCAGTGATTTTAACGGAATACATAAAATGATAGTGCATTTACTTCTGAAATGCATGATTTTATGGATTAATAATATTGTGACCAACCAAGGTCCAGGCTAGTTCAATGACCCATAAGACACAATACAGTGTAAAATAATAAACCAATGCATCACATGTCAACCCATCTGTCCTTCCCGATTTAAAATGGAAGTGTTCTACCTAAGTTTAAAACCCTTAACAATAACTTGACAAGTTCAAGTCTTCATACTGCACTGCACTTCACATAAGAAAAATAAAAATGTAATGCAAAACTGAGCTGCTCTAAATGTCAATTGGAGAATCAAGAGTGTTTTATTTCCCTCAATAAAACATGTTACCTATTCCTTTACTTCCTCAATCACTTTCTGATTATTTTCTACTTTTTCGTTATGTCATATAGGTAATTCTATCTAATCATAAACCAAATAATGCCTAGAGCTTTACTGAAGACTTCGTACCTGCAGAAATTGAATGCATGAAGAGGATATAAGAAAATACGAGCTACCTTTGTTTGCTAGATATTGGTATTTGTGCAAACCCTTTTCCACAAATATTTTGTTTTAGAGTGAATGGTAGTAGTGTATATTGTAGTGTATACCTACAAATATACACACAGAGAGTGCTCTCTACAAGAAGAGAACACTGTTCAAGTGCTTTTGTTCTTTCCATGGAGAAAACTTAGATAGGCATAAATATCTGAAGCCATGACTTCCTCTCCCTGCTTCAGATTGAAAACTGAATAGCACATAAGAAACTGAAAAATTAAGGCAGCAGCAGGAAGCTGGGCTAGTATTCTTCACTGAGATTTGAAAATGTTAATTATACACATATTAATACATCAATGCAAAGGATTCCAATTAGTCTTGTATACATTTAACAGTACTGCAAATTCTTTCCTGAGCATAGCTGTATGCTTCTTTTACTAGCTGTAGTGTTCACTCATACAGTAAAGCATATCTTACATATGATATGAATATACATATGTATATTCTTTTTCCTGAAGAAAGTTAGCCCATAAAAGCTGGAGAAGACCATTCAAACTTGAACATCTCCCAATGTTTGATCAAGATATATCCTGATCTCAGCATCCCAGATAATGTTTCCCATAATTTAATGAATTAAATCAACATCTCCCCTGAGCCCATTCAGAGAACTTCATCGCATACCGAATTATAATATTTTTATTTTACTTACATGCTTATTTTACTTTAACATCTCTTATTCTATCAATAAAATATGGCATACAACATTATGAAAAGTATTACTACTAGGTTATATTATTGTGCAACAAAAAGAGTAGGAGAGATAGAGGAGAAAGAGAGAGATAAATCAGGAACAAAGTAACAAATTATATTGTCAGTAAAATGTGAACTTTTTGATTGGGGATGACATTTATTTTAAGTATGCAATGATGGGAAATCTGTCAGGGTAAGACATGGCAGAGGTTTCAACGTTTGTTAAGAGTGTCATGGGAATTTAACTAAAACTGTTAAAACTGACACAACTGGCTTTGGTTAACACATTAAGCATAGGAAAAGTGCCAGTCAGCATATCCTCTGTAGTATCAGTTCAGTTAAATTATCTGGAAGATGATAAAACTGGGTGGGATAATAAATACTACTTTTTTCTCTCTACACATGAATGGGGGGGGGGGAGAAGAGTTATTCTGTTTCCTTTCTTCTTTTTTCATAAGCAACCAACTGTTTTGTAATTTAAGGAGATTGAGGGAGGGAGTTAGAGAGAGGGAGAGGGAGGGAGGAAGAGAGGGAGGGAGAGAGGGAGAGAGAGAGAGGGAGAGAGAGAGAGAGAGAATGCAAATTTATGTGTGCTGTGAGGGGAGGTTTTGCTTTATCATGTGAATAAAGCAAGCAAAGAACATGTTACTACACAATTAGTTTCTGTATCAGTGCTGAAGTCCATGAATTCTTACACACCGTTTTGAAGAGATGTCTAAAATGTTCTACTCTACTGTGATGAAACTGCAGTGTCATAGGTCAACCCAGAGATGTCTAACCTTTTCGGCACCAAGTGCCCAAAGTGCGTGTGTGTGCACAAACGCCCTGTCCAACGAGTTTGGTTCACGCATGCTTCGCACCAAACAGCTGAGAGGCAGCAATCCGCACTGCCATGCTGATCAGCTGTGCTTCGGAAGAGGAAACAAAGGTAAATATAGCGCAGGGATGGGTGGAAGGGCCCATTTCAAACTGGTGGGAGGCGTACATGCACGTGTAATGGGTTGACAGCTCGCTTGCCCGCAGAGAGGGCTCTGCGTGCCACCTCGAGCAAGCATGGCATAGGTTCGCCACCACTGGGTTAGCCAACTGTCAGAACAGAAGATTATAATAGAAGGTGTTGCTTTTTAGGAGAGGACCAAGTATTCCATTATATGGATAACTCTACTTGTGTGACGTTCCAGATGTGGGTAAAAAAAAAAAATCACAAATGGAAATGATAAAACTGATTTCATATATGATGTATATTGAATTGTATTTCACATAAATCAGAATGTTGTACTCTTTTATGAAATAAGAAATCTTATGAAATTGACCTTAATTTATTTGCTTATGAATTTGTCAGTTATGCTATAAAAACAATTTCAACTTTTTTTTTCTTTCAGATTCAGTTCAACTGCTTAATATCTTTCATTGTAAAATAACGCTAATAAACACGTCAATGAACTTTTCAAGAGGGTGTGTCTTATAGTTTTGGATGTTAAATTGTAGGTATGGAACAGATGTGTGAAGCAAGTACAACCATGTATAAAAGCAACAGGCATTTTTTTAAAAATTTGATGTAAATAAATATTTCTCTCAGTGTTTCTGAATGCTAGGAGATAGGCATAGTGTGCTCCACAAGTCCATACTGAAATATATTTAGCATGAATATAATATGTGTCCATAGAGAGGGAATTTGGGGTAATTTTTTAATGTTTTAATATGTTTGTCTGTATTTTTATAATGATTGTTTTTATATTGTGGTTTTATTTGATTGCTTTACACCGCCCAGCATGACTTCTATAACTTTGATAAATAAATAAAAATACTAACAGAATTCTATATACCATTCTGAAATCTACATTAAAACAGTCCTCCAACAGTAACTTAACTGTGAACTTAAATGTGTCCAGATTCTAAAATCTATGTGCAATGCAGTTAATGCCCATCTGCTCCTGTCTGGTTCTGCTGAAAAAATGCAGATGCAGAATTAAACATTAAAACCAAATGTAAAAACCCAGCAGTAGCTGCCAACAAATTGTCTTCATACTCAACAAGTATGATCTTCTAGAGTTTCATATGCTGATTGAAAAAACAACAACAACCACAATAGTGCTATATTTCAGAACAAAAACAACATATGGAAAATATTGGGAATGAACAAAAATATTACTATAATTTTGATAATTAAAGGTAGGGAAAAATCTCGTTTCATTTACAAATAAATTTAAATAACCTGCTCAATTATAAAGCTAGTTCTCTGAAAGAATTTGAAATAACAGGACTGCTTCTAGAATAAACTTTACTTTGTGCTATTTGTATACTTTTAAAAATTAAGCAACATTTTTCATTGAAGGAGATCATTTGAAAATTTGATCATTTTTATACTTCACAATATCATTGAGCAAACTGTCTGGACAATGCATTTTAAATTTTTAAAAAATCTGCTTTGTGTAAAACATAATAATCATTTGATGTGTAATATGTTTCTGCTGGCTTATGAGCTGGCTATGATTTATTTCTACTGAAACAATAGTTTGTTTTAAAATTACTGAAATAAATAATATCATTCTTTATCATTAATACAATTGCATGAAACAAAAATATAAGAAATGCTCCAATAATGTTGTAATCTCAAATAATATATTTTAATCTAATGCCTCAAGATTAGAAATATTCTGGATTCATAACCTTTCTTACAGTAGTAATAGTTATAAAAAAGGATGACAAAATATTATAGAAATCAGATGCCGCTCAGCATTGGTTCCAGATTATTAGCTGAATTTAGAAATTTCATGATAATTTTCATATTGATTTCAATGGGATCCAAGTGTGATTTTTGTGGATTCAATTTCTTTTTTTTTAAAGTTTAGATATTTCTTCCAGATAATTATCTGTTTTCAAAAAGAATATTCTACCTTTTGAAGAATAAAACAACAAAATGTGTGCTGTGGCTATTCTGCTGTTCGGAAAGAACAGTCAGATGTTGTATGCCCGATTAAAATAGTCTTCGGTAAAATTATATATTTATTCATCTAATATTCAAAATACTGGCTGTGAGCTTTCTACTAAACAATTATTACAGTTGATGAGATTATTAAAAACTCCAAAAACACAGATATATGTAATCTTATTTCTCATACTTAGCTATTGTTACATTGAAATGGTGTTTTAGGAGCCAATTGTTCAGGTTGTACTTTCACTAGTGCAATTCAATCACTTCCATCAATAAGGCAGTAAATATTTTCACCACTGAAATAACCTTGTGGCTGCCTTATAATTACCAGAATGCTTGCTGAATTACTTGCTTTGTTCCACTATCCCCTGTCAGTGCCACAGACCTCCCTGCCTCTCTTGTTTTTCTCAAAAGCAATTTAGAAAATGCTTGTATTTGAGACAAAAGGAGAACATTTGGTGAAAGAAAATTCATCATTAGGTATCTAGAGGTTTGTTAATAGAAAAGGCAACTCCCACAGTGTATCCTAGTGCTCAAGCCAGACACACATGCTCAGGACCAGCAAGCTGCCTTCACAGTGGGCCAAAAGTCATTATCATAATTTTATATTACATAGACTACATTGAAAATTTAATATATCCCAGCAAAAAGAGATAATGCATAATGCTTCCGTGAACGCACTCTCTCTTGCTACTCTTTTAGCCACCCCATGCAGATAATCACACCAGGAAAAAGAAGTTCATTACCTAAGCCAAATCAAAATTAGGCTTTTCTTTTTGATAGGGAACTTCATTAGTAAACCCTGTCTTATACAGCTGGGAGATTTGATGAATCTATCTTGGAGTAATAATTCAGCACAATCAGCCACATTTCTTCTTTAAGTTTTATATATTTGTTAAGAAAATAGGAAATGATTTATTTGTAATTTGTTAACTCAGAAGGCTTTCCTTTCCATGCACTTATTTATGCTAGATTTTCAGTAGCAACCTTGTTAATGCAATCTTTTTTCTATGCATACATATACATTGCAGCTACAAAATACCTGCTATATTCTAGAGAAAACACTCCAAATTTCAGTGCTACAGTAAAGAAAATGGCTATTGTGCCATTAGTTAGAATGTAAAGGCAGCATATCTATTTTTTTATATGGAAGTGGAGACAGAGCTTCCAACCACAGGAAACCACTCACCCCACTGAAGAGTGATACTGATCAGCATCAAGCTTTCTCTTTGGGTTATGTATGCTCCCTTGTTTTTTTTATTTTATTTCCTAAATGGCCATCTAATTAAATGTTGTGTTAGGTGGCTACTATTTATTACTGTCAACTTTTTTCAGTATCCTATTTGTTATTTTTTATTTAATGTTTTACCTTGCATATTGCCAAATCTTTCCAAATCCTTGCATGTTACAGTAACAGAGAAGAAGAAAATTACAATGTCTATGGCAATTATAATCCAAAATAGAGCAATCATCTCAGAAACATCATCAGAAAACAAATAACAATAATAATACAGGTGGCAGTGATATCAACCCCAAGAGCTCTGTTCTAAGCAAGTTCCAGAAGGCTGTCATTGATGAGACCAATCTTGTTGCCAGAGGGAGGCTGTTCCAAACAAGACAAATTAACACTATAAAATAATGAAGAATTCTGAGATTCCTGTTTTAGGAGCCCAATCTGTGTATCGGGTGCAATGGAGAGGAATGCACAAGATATATTTTATTTTAAAAATGCATTAATCCCTAAGGTGGCATCAAGATTCTTGACTCTGCAATAAGCCACCATAGCTACCCATTGGGAAGGATTTAAAATAGCAGGCTTATTACCTGCTACCTCCCTATCTGCATAAAATGCAATCCAGATTCAAATTACAACATGGATAGAAAGTGTGTGAATGCAGAACCATTTTCCTGCACTATTTTGCTCAAATAAATAAATACATACATATTCTTTTTCCAAATTGCTATTTGCTCCAAATAGTAGCTTGATGATGGTGGAAAAGACAAACAGGAGTGAAAAACCCCATTTTAGTAGTCCTAATTTAGGCTGGAGATTATGTATGAGACTGGTGAATTAAAGTTTACTATTTATGTTCACAGTAAACATGAAAAATTAAAACTTCCTGAATTTCCTGAATCTGTTTCTAATGTATTTTTCTCCTTAAATAAGAAATGTTACAAAATCATGCCAGTGGCGCCAAAATTGGCAAAAAAAATATTTTTTTTAACCCTCAGGTATAGAATTTCAGTCTTAGAGAACAAAAAATCATATGACTGTGTTTTTACATAGTAGGTGTAAACCCTATATTAGTATGTAGTTGTGGATACACTGAATATTGGGTATCAATAATGATAATCACTTTTTCACTATTTGGCATTTCTCTCTCTAAAAGGGCCCATTTCAACAACTAGATTTTCTCTTTGTCCAATATAATCTATGATTGTTCCAGGAAAAGTTAACCCCACTTAGTAAATGGGGGCTCTACAATCTTCTTTAATTAATTTGGAATGGCATGGAAATGCTGCATGTCATTCCCATGTATAAGTGACCTTCCCTGAATGTAGGTCAGTTGGTTTTACAAGGCTTGGTTATGCCCTATAAGATTAGACTCTTTTAAAATTACTGATTGATTTTGCAATGCTTTAAATTTACAAAGCTTAAAGTAAGCCTAAACCTTAAATGGTCAGATGAGATTTTCCTGAATGTTAGGGGGAGTTCAGTATTGCTTCCTTAAAGAAAAGAACTAGTCAATGATCTGTGAAAGGTTGCAGCTTTGCACCTTTATACTAAATGTTTCCAAAATCAGAATGCAATGCATAAGACACTGGTATCTTTTTAATACTCTCAAGGGCTTAGAACCTTGAAATACACTTTTTTCTTGGGCCACTACTTTACTTTCTTATTCATCTGAAACTGTTTATTGGAACATTTCAGGGGTCCCTTGAGGACTCTAGATAAACGACTCTGTAATGTACAAGCAAATCACATGTTTTGTTCAGAAGCTTTTTGACAGCTTCTCAAACTCCTACACTATTCAGATTTTCTTAGGGTGAGTCTCATGATACAACAGAGTTGGGTATTTTAAAAGACTTTTGAACTCTTTTTTAAAACATCTGTGGATATGCCATTTGAAGACTGTTATTATTTCTAGGCTATTATTATTTATTTTATTTATTACATTTTTATGCTGCCCAACTCCCGAAGGACTCTGGCGGCTTACAACAGATTCTATATACTACTTATCAGACCTTTACAACACACCCCAAGCAGTTACAGAGTCAGCATATTGCCTTCAACCAATCTGGGTCTTCAGTCTATCGACCTTTAGAAGGACGGAAGGTTGAGTCAACCTTGAGCCTGGTGAGATTCAATCTGACAACCTGCTGAACAAGTCAGCAGAGATAGGCTGCAGTGCTGCATTTAACTAGTGCACCACCAAGGCTCTTATTATAATCTTATTATAAAACACTTGCCAATACTCATGTCAATGATGCAACTGGATCTCATGCTGGTTTATCCCAAATAATATCTGGAACTTTGCTAGGAAATGTTAGATGAGGTCAGCAAAACCTGATACAAAACTAGAAATACCTAAACATTTCCAGCAATTATTTCCTTTCTCTGTACTCAACCCTCTAAGTCCCAGGCAAATCAGAAACATCTTATATAAACTGGAAATAGTAGTTGAATAGCAATGGTAGTTTGTGAAAGGATGGACTGCAGTTCAATGAGTAGATTTTTTTTACATTGTACTCCAGTCAGCAAAATGATGCCACTGCCTTCAGCATTGATCTAAGTTTGCCCTGCATCCAAGAACTGAAGTAAGAAGCAAATGGACTGGAATCTTCCATAACTCCAATGACTCAAGTAAAATACTTCTTTGAATAACATAGCTATGCAGTAATTCCTAGGCATAAATATAACCTGTGCTACAATTGTGTTTTGTTTTGGCATTTTGAGATATGGTTTCTCTAGCAAAGTCATAGTTACCAGTTTTGTTTTAAACATGATTGTTGTTTGCATCTGTGCAATCAATTTATCAAAAACAAGCAATTGTTTATTTCTATGCTGCCTTTCCAAGGAGTTCAAAACAAAGGGACCTCCCCTCACTTTATCCCCACAATACCATTCTTATGATGTAGGTAGGCTGGGACTGAGTGATTAAGCCAAAGTTCCCCAGGGTAATTTAGGAAATAATGTAAGGCTTTGTTAATTCCTTACATTATGAATTGGCTTTGTAGTTATGTGACTACATATGCAGACATTTATATACACATGAGGAATATTCCTGTAGGATTAACTTTTTCAGAAACAATCTGAACCTCCTCCCTCCCATAATCACAATCTGTGTTCTGAAATTCAAAATGGACTGCCATTTGGAGCAACTAAGTCAAAGAAAAAATATGCTTTAGATGCTGCTTCATATACTATTATGAAGCAGTTAAAAAGTACATATACAATTTACATTTTTACAAATAAAAATGGCATGTATCTTTTAAATAAAAAACCCTAGTACTATTTTTTGCTTTCAAGATTAATCCAAATGCAAAAAAAAAAAAAGTCCAGTTCGGCTATTTCCTTTTTCAGTAGATTTTCACGTTATTAGAAGTACACAGCTAACCAGGTTTCAAGCAGTAGACAAAATAGCATTATGGGATTACATTAGTCCGACAGCTGCTTTATGACTATAGCTTCCAGACCAATTTATTTAATATTGATCTTTAAACAAACATCAGTACAAATAAATTTGAGCACTCCAGTCCTGAGATTTTTATATCCATAAAAGAGGCCAATATTCAGGGAACCAGAACTGCTTGTATTTCTCCCTTTGATTCCGTTTTCTTTGATCCTACCAGGTATCAAATACATCAATGACAAATTAAAACAAATCCATCTTCAGATAACACTTGCTTTTTAATCTTTGGGTTGGAAAGAATTTTTTCTGTCAATAATTTCTATCAAGTGTTTTTTACTGAACATTCTTATTGCTTTATTCTGATTAGTAGAAAAGGTAGCAATATCTTGTCCAGAATAAATAGCACTTTAGGTCCCCCCACTTTTCTTGGTGGAAAAGTTATATCTATGCCAAGGCCAGACAGAAAAACAATCTGTTCTGCTATGCACTTTTCAAAGCAGGTTTTCTTCTTAACTCTCTTCATCCGGTAGTAAAGACAGGCCTAGATCCAAATGCTCCCTTGTCGACAAAATTGCTGTGCTGTGTGATACTAGTTTGGGAGGCTAATCTGCAACCTTTTACGGGACTACAGTTGACCATTTGGAAGAGGGACAGATGGGTGCTAAACATAAATGGGGGAAAGACTTAGACAGGGAAATAGATAATGAATCCTGGGATCAGATTAGTCACTCAATTCAATTAGACAACGATATACAAATGTTAGGCATAAGCTGATCCAGTCATTATTTGCATACGACTTATTTGTGCCCTTCTTAGCTGAAGAGAGATACAAGACACAATAGGGACAAATATTCCAGTAGCCTGGAACTCAACTAAAGTTCAAAAGTTTCTGGTCACAATTAATTCATATGTGCCATCTGTTTTATGCTGAGTGAAATCTATGCTTCATATTGTTCTCCAAATACACAGGCACATCAATGTCATCTGTGATGATAGAAGAATAAGCAACACATGTGACAGTTCTCTAATTTTTAAAGTCTAAAAGGTAATAGATTTAATCTACTGACCAGAACCAATAATTGTATCTTGGGAAAAAGGTTATTACATTCTCTGAGAATCCACAATGAAGATTCGGTTTCTGGTATACATGAATAATAGTATCTCTTAGGAAATCTGGACTTTAAAAAAACAACAACAATCTCAATCTGTTGCTGTTATTTTTTAAAAGATTGCTTAAACATAAGATGCAAACCTAATAAAATTACTAAGTTAATGAGCAGCAAATTGAATTACATAAGTTTTCTTTTATGCAAATTGTATATAAAACACGAAGCTTTGTCACAATTATTTCTGCCATTGAATAAATAGGCCTATAGAAATAACACTAATGGAAGTCTCTGTTCTTTCCTTGATTGCACTTGAAAAGTGGTTCCATAATTAGCTAAAGTTAAGGATTTCCTTAGCAATTTAAGTAAGAGAATAGTTTAGAAGGGAAAAGGTGCTTGTGTCTTTTTCTGTCTTGTGTGCCAACTTGTAAGAAGTTTCAACCTTGTTGGTTGGCAAATGAGATCCATGGCTGCTTTAGGCCAAGAAGGAACACATATATGTATTCATTTCTTATTTTTTCATTAACCTTGCCCTGATATCACTATCCAGCAATCCCTATGGGCTGGTGACAATAAGATTTAGTAAGCAAGCAAAATCAAAATAAGTAAAACAATGTAACTGAAATTTAGTAAGTAGATTATTTGACTCAGGGGTGTCAAACTCGAGTTTATTGAGGGCCACATCAGGGTTGTGTTTGACCTCAGGGGACCGGGGGCATAGCCAGATCAACGTCACCCGTGTTGGGATCCCTTTGGTGGCCCGAGCACTCTGCCAGCAAAATCAGGCTCCCGAGAGCCGTTTTTGGCTATGATGGCCTCCTACAACTCTCTCCCAGTGAAAACAGAGCTCAGGGGAGGGGCTGCTATAGCCCTTGCATGTTCCATTTTTGGCTGTGATGGCCTCCTGTAATCCTCTGCCAACAAAAACAGAGTTCAGGAGGGTCACCCGTGGCCCTCTTGAGCTCCATTTTTGCTGGCAGAGGCACTATGGGCTGGTCCTTCACCGTTTCCAGGGCAGTCCCACAGGCCAGATCTAAGCACCCCGAGGGCCAAAACTGGGCCCTGGGCCTGGAGTTTGACTCCCCTAATTTGACTGATCTTGAAGAAAGATTGGGATTGGACAGTACCAGAATGAAAGATTGCCAGATAAACCTCGGATTGTAAATTAAACAGAATTAAAATAAAGAATTCCAGAAGATGGTAGTGTCGAAATACATCCAAACTGTTGCCAAAACATGGACATTTGGACACGCCCAGGTAGTCACTAAACTTAACTGTAACTTAATTAATTAATTAATTTAAAAATAGCAGCAAAGCACAAATATAGCTGAGCTAAAAGCTTTAAAACAATACAAAAATTTCCACAGACCTGGCAGAAAGCCATGTCTGGAGGCAGTTAACAGTGATGTGAACATTTGTCACACATGAAAAACTACATGTAGCAAAGTGAAATTTGGTTTTTATCAACTATTTGGGGAAAGACAATATCCACCATTTAATGGATTATATATAAAGGTATTATAATCATGGTGGTTTATGTCACTTGTTGCACAAGTAATATAAATTATTTAAATCATTTTATATCATTTAAATACACAGTTGCAAAAATTCTATCACACAATTTGTTCGCTGTATCGAGGTTCACTAAATTAAGTTTTATGTTTTAAGCTGTTGTCTATATAAAAATGATTTTCTAATATAAAGCTTACATTAAACATTACATTTATTACATTATTATTAAAACTAAACAAAGTCTAGCATTAGGACTGCTAACAATAACTGAGAATTAGGTATGTCAGGAAAGACATAAAATCAAGCTAGATACAATGGGAATGCTGCGTGTGCGTGTGTGTGTGTCCATGAGGAAAGCAAAAAGAGTCAAGAACGAATGGGTGCTGAATGAATTTGGATTGAAAATAAAATAAGTGGCCAGTATAAAAGGAGTATGTTAGAGTGTTTTAGTCACACAGACAGAATGAATAAAGACTGATTGCAAAATCTAGGAAGGAAGAGTAAGCTGATTAACAGAAAGGAGAATATTAAAAAAGAGAACACTGGGTTCTTCAAAAGAAAGAGCTAAAAAGTTTTAAAGAAACAGAATGGTCTTTTGTGTCAACAGAAACCTAGAGTTTTCTTCATGGCCTTAGACTGAAAGACATCTGCTCACTGTTGACATAAATTTTATCTGGCTTGGGAACCTCTAGTTCTTGCCTCATCAGCTTCATTCCTTACAGTCATAAATTGTGGACAGCCAAGACAAAAAGAGAAAAGGAAAATAAGAAGTATGCTAGTGCTAAGAACTGTGAAAATAGATGATTATACCAAATAGAAATACTTACAACTAATATAATAATAAATGGGATATTTGATATAATACTTAACAAGACATCAGATCAAATAATCAGGCAATGCCTATGATGAGTTTGATTGACTAGAGCATTTGATCAGTTTCATCTAGGCCAGGGGTATCAAACTCAATTTCACTGAGGGCCGCATCAGGGCTCTGGTTGTCCTCAGTGGGATGCGTGGGCATGGCTGACTCGGTAGGTGTGGCCAACTGTGTTGGTATGTCCAACTTGACATCTCTCATTGGGTGTGGCCAACATTGGGCATGGCCAGCTTGACACCACTCTCCAAACTGCTGACATGTTTCCCCTTCGCACTGGGTAGACTGGGTCGAAGCCACGCTGGCCCAATGTTTCCTCTTCACATTGTGTAGACTGGGAAAAAGCAATGTGGGATGGTCCCTTACATTTTCCAGGATGACCCCACAGGCAAGATCTGACCACACTGGGGCAGAATCTTGCCCACAGACTTTATGTTTGACAACCTTGAACTAGGCCATTCTTATTCAATCTAAGATTGCCCCAGATATATTGTGATTGTAATACCCATAATTCCAAGGAAATATATAGGCTGGGAGTTATAGGTACACAATAATTAGTCAATTAATTTTGCATTAAAATGATTGTTTTTAACATCATACATGCATATTATGTAATAACCTTGCATGTAGAACATTAGTACAGACAAAAGACAGGATGTAATAAAACTTAGTAAATTTTTGTAACTTAATTGATATCTGTGACAGTTGAGCATATTATCTTGTGATGTGATACAATAAATGAATAGCCGCTCTATAAAGAAAGAGGCTATCTCTGAAGACTGTTTACAATTCTACTCTAAGGTCTAAACCACTCTAAATTTAATTTCATGAGGAGCAAATTCAGACTGTTTCATAACCTTAAAGACAGCTCCAGCCTATTTTTAATGTGCCTCTGGCATTTGTGAAAGCAGTACAATTATTGAAGCTGTTTCTAAAACCCAAAGCTGCAGAGTGTTGCTCTCCTAAAATGGTCTCTGGGACAATTGTGACAGAAAAGATATTGAAGACTAGCCATGCCAGTGTTAAATCTATATAGTGCTAAGTTATTATATACACAAAGTTTTTTTTAAAGGCCTCATTTTAACCAATGCCTATAAGGTGTTATATCACTTTAATCAGGAAAGTGGGAAAAAAGGAATTAGAATAAAATTTCTTCATTCCTGTTGAGGTTGGACATGGTTTAAGGAACTAAGAGGAAAGTGACCGGAGACTGAAAATGAGATGAAAAAAGAGGTAGGGAAATCAGCTTCTAAAAGTCCAACTTTTATTATATTTTATTTTATTTTATTAGATTTATACCCCACCACTCTTCCCCGGTCAAAGGGAACTCAAGGTAGCTACGTTGATGCATCTAAAGCAATGTCAAACCAATTACTGCATGAAAAGGATACTGAGTATAAGCACACTAGGTTTAAATTATGAATTTTACCATTAGCATTAACTTTCTCTTGCTTTTCTGAATGAAATCCTATCATATTAGATTATGTTACCACTAGAAGATGAATGGTTATTTTCTTAATCTTTATTATAGGTACAGCACAGAAGGATAGGGGTCTAAGCAGCATTCCCCTCCCATTCTAAGCTATTCCACTTATATTATAGTGACAACAAGAATGGTTTGAAGTAATCGTAGAACACCCACCTATAGGTACAACCCTGATGTCCTTGTAGCATACAAGTAAATGCTGTCACTCCACAGGGCCTTTTCTCGTGCTTTGTAAGATCTGGCTAAAATTATTCATTTCAATTCTACAGTCACTAACTCCAGCAAGGGCTTTGGATCAAGCTCTTCTCTTGTGAACACAGACAGTGTCTGAAAACAGTGGAGCAGATGTCTCCACTGAGAGTCACAGATGCTGTCAGGAAACAACTACAGGCTAACATTTGATGCATTTTAAAGAGGAGTTCAGAGTAAAATTCCAACAGACAGATTGGTTGTCTAATACTTCAAAGGAATTAGTGGGATTAGTTACCCTTTTCCGTTGTGTTTCCTACCCACTTCGTAAGGTTGCTGCATCATCTTGTACA
The DNA here is from genome assembly GCA_027560395.1 of Boaedon fuliginosus. NCBI lineage: Eukaryota > Metazoa > Chordata > Lepidosauria > Squamata > Lamprophiidae > Boaedon > Boaedon fuliginosus. Next base: position 310,821 of record JANHGC010004688.1, on the reverse strand, counting down.
TTAGCTACAGAGTATTTGTAGGGGCATTATTCATATTCACATTATTATACTTTGGCAAGGATTGCAGCCTTAAACAATTCAACCATTACATGAAGATGATATGCAGCTGAACATGACTCAGCGTTTTATGGAGGAGATAAGGAAGGCATTCTGTTTAACCTTTTTGGTATCTGATAAAAATGACAGCAAAAAAAAAAAAAATCCCTACATGTAAGTGAAAATTACTTTTTCCAGCATTACAAAAACTGTTTCTTAAATTACAATATTTTTCTAACCCATTTTTATTTTCAAGAATATATACTGGTGAGAATGTAGAATTGATGACATGCTTTTCAAATTTCACTTGACAAATGTATGATGAGACATGTGACTTACAAACCACAGTGGTCATAGATTTGAAAGGCTGGATTGAAGCTGATTATTGGAATCAAGAAATAAATTAAATAATATAAATCTAGGCTGTTAATAAAAAGACGAAAGAAGCAGAGAATTTCCACAATATTTAGAAGTTTGAATGATTACTACTGTGAAAACAATAAAAAACCCCAATAACAACAACAAATCCACTAAAACTGGGTGGAGGATATGAGGACAAAAATGAGGACACATCCTCCTGTTCTGGAAATTTGAAAACCTTAGATTAAGCAATGCACAATGTTGCAGCTTTAAAACATATCAGCACAAGTTTTTATGGAACATGAATGGCCTGTCCTGGGCAACATTCCAAAAAAATGGGCAAGAATGCCAGGATAATTTTATATAGTTAATGCAACCATCCTCTTTTTCATATAAAAATCTGTAATTCTGCATAAGGTTTGATGGGTTTTGAGGGCCAGACATAATGCTTTGCTGGACTATAGCCCTGGGAAACCAACTTTTCACTCAATTCATAACAGCCTTTAAACTAAGATAGCATAGGCTTCCTTAAGTCTCTTACTTAGCTAGGTCCTGATGGACTTAGGAGCAACTTGTGCGTAATACTTTTAATCAAAAGTTCATAGTATAGAATATCATATAAAAACCTCTATCAGAGATTTCCAAACTTTCTTGGTTCAAACCATCTCTAGCTGTTTTCAAACTATGTACTGCAAAGCCCCTGGGCACTCCAGAAAAGTCATTAACAGTTTACTTTATGAAGTTTAAACTATCCCATGATGTGCCTATGAGTTTCATGTAATGCTCCAGGGAATTGAAGTACAGTTTGGGAGCCAAGGAACTGTACAATAAAATAATGGCCAAGGAGGTCATATTCCAAAAAAGCCTTTGTTCCACTGAGTTTGGTTGGAAAAAAGATTGTAATATATCATTACTCGGTGAAGTATGTAATGGTCTAATTCCCTAACAATGAAAATATGTTGAGGAGACTCTTCAAGCATGCCACTGAAACTCAGTATCTCCATTAATTAATTTCTAAGCTACCCATGTTTAAAAAACAACTGTCACTTACATGAGCACAGGATTTCCTAAACAAAAATAGTGGAATAGGCAACTAAATAATATAAAACAGTAAATGAAGAATATCATACCATCTATAACTTTAGAAAAAATAAGAAATTTATATTAAAGTGGGAGGGAGAAATCTTTGGATTTGAAGACTGTCAAAACATTTTTTAAAAAATTATAGGATGCTTAAATGTTGTTTATGACTGACAGAACAAGTTTATGACCCCCTTTTTAAGTAGTTTTAATAGGGCAGGTACGTTTTTTTTTGTCATTTATGAAAATTACACAAATAAGGCTATGGTCTGTGCACAATAGAAAGAATGAAACCACTGCAAGTGCAAATAATTTACCCTTCCAGAATTCATCAATTGCAGCATTAATTCCAAAACAAAGATATCTAAAGTGAGGCTAGAGCAAAGGCAGAGATGCACCACCCTAAACCATTTTCTTAATTAGACAGGAGAATGAAGTAAGAAAAGTGGCATTGTGCTAAGAGAAATGGAGAAATAGGATGGCAAGCTGAAACATAAAGAAGAAACAGAAGGTTGTAACTTTTTTTGGTGCCAATTAATAAAGCAACAGCATGGAACTATTTAAAGGAAGAAGTCATTGGGGTGCAATCTGCTTTACAGTTAAGAGGCATAAAGAAAGCCTCTTCTTGGTTAGAAGAAAAGATGCCTTGTTAAGCAATGAAGAACTCTGGTGAAGTAGAACTAGGTAGTCTAGCATGAGAACAAAATCTGAACAACTCTCCACGTTGCCTGGTAATAGGTAGAATATAAAGATAATAATTTGAGAATTTCCCCAATTACTATTTATTTTTTATTTTTATTCTTGAAGGAGTGACAAAAGATGCCATTTAATGATGTTGTTTTCCTTATTTGTTTTATTAGAAGTTGCAAAGCAAGGGGAAAGATAATATAGACAATTGCTTTAGGTGACACTATATACGGTGCCACACTGATTAAGTCCCATTTCAGAGTACACTTTTAGCTTCCAGATTAGGCAGGAGCAAATAGGATCTTCCAATCAAGAGGACAATTATGTCCTCACAGCTGAAATAAGTCCCAAAATGAGAGATAAAATAAAATCACAGTGCTGTCAGATGAGTCTGTTAGCCATCCGTCTCTGGTGGATGACCTGGCACATTACATTCTTCCGCTTTCTACATGGGATTTTTTTGGTCCTCTTTAATAGGTGTATGGTTACTAGTTAACTTAATTGCTTAGCTTAATTGCTATGTGCAAACTGTAACTTTTAAATTGACGCTTAGCTATGTGATGCCTCTAGAATAGTATGAAAAAATTACTGGACTGTATTCAACATTATGCTGTTGGACAAATCACATGTGACATTGTTCCACTAGTTTGAGTATTAGTACAAGGAATATCTATCTTAGTAAGGTGATAATATGGATTGTGTGATGGCTGGATAAATTTATGAAGCAATGATGATAATAGCTTATGGAACATTTTGGGCAATAGCTGGTACAAACAGGAAGGTGGAACCTTTCTTTTCACAGAGCTACCAACTCTGCTAGATGTTTGTGTTAAAATTCCAATGGTTATTGTATTCAAAACATTGGAGAGAGATCTTCAACTGTTCCCAAATAGTATCAGTTAGGTATTTAAGTTAACTTTTGACCATTGATCAATTGTCCATTCACTATAATAAACAGGGATGTACCTATCATACATATATTTGGAGGGTATATTTGGAGTAAATAAAGAAGCGGCATTAAACCACGCAGTACAATAGTTTTAAAGCAATACATGGTGATGAATTTTGGCAGTGACAAAGGATTGGGAGAGAAAAGCAAGGTAACCAAGATAAACTAGGACCAAAAATGATTTGACTATTGATGAAAAAGATATTTTATTGTCACAAACAGGAAACATTTTTTATTTCCTGCTGTGGTGCCAGAATTCAACTTCTGCCAATATAAAACACAATACTAAATGACTTAAGTTTAATTTATGAGGACAGAATAACAGTTTATGGTATCTCCCACTATTATGAAATGTACACCTGACAGATGAATCATGGGAAACAAAAAAAAATCTGGGAAAGGAAATGAGTGGAGTGTTTCCTTAGCATCTTCTGTACAGTTAAGCATTCCAGAAACATAAATTATTCTATAGTACTATAGAGTATTCAAGCTTTAATAATAAAGACAGTAAGCCCTCAAAGACAACAAAATGTTGTTACTTCAGCAAGTCCCTATCTGGACTGCTTATGAGAAGGTCATAAGCATGGTAACAGTTGATATTAATGATACTCTGGCATAAGCGATTAGCCAATGTTATGAAAGGGGAGGTTAGTCAAATAATATTTCTTTATGTACAACAACTGGAGTCTATTGTCTGAAAATAAATGAAGAAGACAACAAGTGCATGGATGGAAAACAAACTCAAATTTAATTAAAATATTTCTAGATATAACTAAATGCTAAGTTAATGCCTTTAACTCTTCTTTATTTGTTTTATTCTTATTTAATATATCACTCTGCCTTTTAACTTGTGTATAACTCTGATTAGGCATCACAAACATGCTATGCACTATTCATATTGCATATATACACAAGGAGAGCAGTCAAATAAGATACTGAACATTAGAACAAAGAGATGCAATGCAATACTACAGGTTCAAAACTGTTTTTCCTGATTCTACAAATATGTTTTGAGAGGAAGTAAAGGATGTAGGGATCCCCCTTCCACTTACGCTGACAGAAACTTTTGATTTTGTCTAAGGTCTGACAATGCTACATTTGATGCAGTTTTTAGCCAATATTTGTATGACAAAAAGTACAACAATATATGCAAAAATAAATACAATAAAATCTACAAAATAGGAGGAGATTTGTTTGATGAAGAGAGGCAAGTCTAAATCAAGATTTTTTAGCCATTTCAGAAACTAAATTATAGTTCAGTGGTAAATGACACGTCTTGTATGCCTTTATCTAAAGATATCGAGATCCTAGGTTAAGTTCTTGGCATCTTTAGATAGAACTGAGAAAAAGTTCCTCTCTAAACCCCTAGAAACCCCTGCTGTTTGTTATAGAAGTCAATATTAAATTAGATGGACCTGTGGTCTGATCCTACATTCCAATAAGGTAATGGAGAGTGCTAGGTTGCAATTTAGCAGCTAACAAATTTTCTAGCAGCTTGCATTGGAAAATTCAAAATAGAATACTGGGCACTTGAGGAACGGGTAGGAAAAGTCATCCTTTCTACCATACTGGCCTTCACTACAAAAATATTTAAATATCTACTAATAAAGCATTCACATAACATGATCATAAATGACTCTTTTTAAAAACTGATTAAATACAGCAATAGTTGCTCTTTTAATGTTAGATACTGTCTTGAGAACAAAACCACTTAGGAAAGAGCTGGTGAGCAGAAGGAAAGCAGTCAACCCATTTAGAAATATGCCATTAACTCACAGGAACACGTTCCCTCTGGACACACTCCCAAAGAAGATCCCTGGTGAGTTTAGGCTTGCATATCATTTGTCCTATCCAGAGGGCAAATAAGTTAATGATTATACAGACACCTTGCTGGGTTCACTACTTGGTTGCTCCTCTCCATTGAGTGATGCAGATGATAAGAAATAGCATGGTAAACCTAAGACAGAGGGAGCCTCCCCGCATGCGCACACAAACATAAACAGCTGCTCCTATATTGCTAGCACACCAAGTTAATTTTTGCTTTCTGTAAGAGGTTGGGGTTTGATTGTTAGGTGAAGATATCCAAAAAGGATACAGAAAGATTTCTTAATAAACCGAGCACACCCGTCTAGAAGGAAAATAGTAAATGTATATAAAATCTCTTAAAATGTACATTACTTGCTGCGGATGGGACCACCAACATGGTGGCATTTCAGGAATTATTGATGGGAAAATAACCAGGGATTTGAGAATCCCTATAGCAAATGATAATTGGGGGGGAAGGGGCAGGGAGGGAGGAAAAAGTGTATATCTAAAAGAACTTATTAAAATTTGGGCATCAAACTGGATTCAAGTACAACAGAATCACCTCTCTCCAGGGACAAAGGCAAAATTCCTATGAGGCTACTGGCTCAGCTGCAGTGAGCTAATAAGGTTATTGGGAAGCAGATGCACTCATTAATACAGTGGTGGCACAGGATCTCCTGAGACAGGTCATAGTCATGATAATGCACACAGTAAAGTAATGTGCTCTGTATTCATGGCCAGATCCTATGGTGCCAAAGCTAAATGAACCTGTATCAGTGCCCTGTGATATTTAACCCATTGTGAGCCAGAGCAGAATCCTCAATGCCAACCTGGGAAATAGGAGACAAGTCAATGTTCAGCTCAGCTTTTTTGCTAAAATAATGTACATCAAAGAATGATGCAGAGGTAAAAGGTACTTATTGACATGGAATTGGCAATGTCTTCTTTAGAGTGGTAGTAAATAGACTACCAGTATTGTATAATCTTAAAAGTATCAAAGAAAACACAGGCAGTGCTCTTCTCATGGAAGTTATCTGTGGTGCTGTTGGTCAAATCATACTTGCAATTTCAGTCCTGCTTTAAGTTATATGTCTTGAAGTTCCATTAGCTTCAGTGTTGCTCATGTATGATTAAAGAAGAGCATGCCAAAATTCTGTTTTTATAGTAGAATATAGCTCTCTTATACTGATACAAATAGATTTGTTGAAGTAAAATAAACATAATATATTTGGAATAGAATGAAGGAAGAATTCTTGAAATTCTTGAAATTCAAGAATTGAATTCTTGAATTTGTACTGAATAAAAATATTACATAAGACAACAAAAGGGTAGTTTTGGCTTGTAGAATTGCTTATACGGGAATGGTTAACTATATGAAATATTACACTGAAAATTACAAGTGAGTTTCCCCCCTTCTCCCTGATTGGAGGAATAATTTAGGACCAATGATATAAAAGAATATTTTAGCAGTTTAGCAGTTCATCAAAACTAATACATTGTTGCCGATGACCTGGTATTTATAATGGAAGACCCAATTAGTACAGGGGTAAAATTAATACATAAAATTGAAGAATTTGGAAGTGTATCAGGTTTAAAGATAAACAAAGA
>JANHGC010004688.1:286379-298471 GCA_027560395.1 Boaedon fuliginosus | reverse complement strand
CGGTGTCTGGAGGATGTAAGGGTCTGGATGGGGACCAATAGGCTCAGACTCAACCCTGACAAGACCGAGTGGCTGTGAGTATTGCCATGGTCTGGTTGATCTTCCATCACTTACACTGGGGGTAGACAAATTGCTCCCCTCAGAACAGGTCCACAATCTGAGGGTACTCTTGGATCCACAGCTACAATTGGATACCATCTTTCAGTTGTGGCTAAGGGTGCCTATGCACAAGTTTGCCTGGTGCACCAGTTGCGCCCCTTCCTGGACCAGGAGGCTCTTCTCACGGTTACTCATGCCATTGTCACCTCACAATTGGACTACTGTAATGCAATCTACATGGGGCTGCCCTTGAAGACCACTCGGAGACTTCAACTGGTGCAAAATGCAGCCACATGATTGAGGGTGTACCTCAGTGCAGCTGTATAACACCTATCCTCCGCGAGCTGCATTGGCTGCCAGTAGTCTTCCGGATGCAATTCAAGGTGGTAGTACCCTGTTTCCCTGAAAATACGACCTGCCCTGAAAGTAAGATCTAGCCTGATTTTTACATGTGTGCCCGATATACATGTGCCCCTAACTAATAGGTTAGTCAGCTGATGACATCTCCTCAAAATAAGACCTGGTGCCTTTTTTGATGGCAAAACAAATATAAGACATGGTCTTATTTTCAGGGGAACACGGTAACAACTTTTAAAGCCCTACATGGCTTAGGAGTGGGATACATTCGAGACCGCCTGCTGCTACCTTATGCCTCACAGTGCCCAGTTAGATCCCACAGAGCTGGCCTGCTAAGGGTCCCGTCAGCCAAACAATGTTGGCTGGTGGGCCCCCGTGCTAAAGCCTTCTCTGTGGCAGCCCTCTGGAACCAGCTTCCCCCCGAGATTAGGACCATCCCCACCTTGTTGGCCTTCCAAAAAGCCACGAAGACCTGGCTTTGTTGGTGGGCCTGGAGTTAACTACCTCCCCCTGTTTGAATGTTGTTGATTGCTTATGTTAACATTTTAAATTGTATTGAATTGTTTTATACTTTAATTGTTGTTAGCCGCCTCGAGTTCCCTTTGACTGGGGAAATGAGGTGGAGTATAAATCAAATCAAATTAAATAAATAAATAAATAATTTAATAATTCCTACAAGCACAAAACAAAATGCAGCTTTGTTCAAAGAGCAGGTTTTTATATGTATCTTTCTCTGTCTTTCCATTTTTCTTCCATGGGAAGCTTATATTCCTAAAGCATCAAGTATCATATTCTGTGCACAAAATCACAATGGTAAAGATTTTATGCTTCCCACATTCATTTTAAATTATACTGTAAGGAATTTGGCTTATCATAAAATTGTTTTGGTCTATAAGCTGATTCATCTAGTTGTAATTTCTTCTACATGTTTTAATATATCTTTGCAAGTAGCATTCCCTAGTAAAATGCTACTTATATGAATGCTTTTCCCAATGTATTATTAATTTTTTTTGCAATGCTTTGCAAAACTAAGGAAATGTGGATATTTTGACATTTTATAGTTTGTGCATAGGTTCAATAAAAATAGGTATCTTTACATGTGAACCAAATGCATATCTTTCCCATTTCTAATTGATAAATATAGAGATATTTCTCCTTGGGAATAAGAATTCAAAGAAATGTTATGGGTTATTAAAGTGAAAGGGAGTAGAGAAAGTTATAGGTTCATATACCTTTCTGCCTTGCAGTCAAATCTGATGGATTATTTTTTCTTCTTTTATATGTATTGCTATATTGGATGCATAGGCATACATTTACTTATTCGCTTTCAAATGTATAATGAAATTTGAATAACTACAGTGCAGCTTGAGAGAGAGACAACAACAACAACAACAACAATAATCGGTACATCCATTATTGTTAATCTCATTTTTCTGATTCCGCTTTGTAGTAGCATTTCATGACTGTCTGATTCTCTGACAAAGTATATTTCTGCTGTTTCTGAGGTTGTTCAGCTTCCAGTAACCCTATGGACCCATGCCCTGGTTGCTCAACAATGGGACCCATGACCTGTAGCCCACTTAATGATGGATGCCCAGGTTCATCAACACCCACCGTGGTCCTTGTTAACTTGGGTGACGACTGAGCTGGTATAGGCTTCTTTTGGTTGTGTTTCACCTTGATTCATGGTTGTTGGGTGCACTCAGTTCTGTTCCTCAGCTGAGACCTCTCTGGCATAGGAGGACCTGCTGGTAGTTTACACTACCACCAGCACAGCCCTCAACTTCACTGGAGCAGTTAACCCTCCCACCACAACAAGGCAGCACACCTAGACCAGATGGGAATAACAACTGATATGATCAGCAAAAGAGTGCAGAAAGTTAAAAACTGGACATCATCTGCCAATGATCAACTGCATGGGTTTTGGCTCAAATACCTGACCAGCTTGCATGGAAAAACAGCTGACAAATTCAATGAAATGCTGCGGACAGGTCAAATAAGTGAATAGTTAACAACTGGCAAAACTTTCTTGATTCAGAAGGACACAACAAAAGGGGCAATACCTGAAAATTATAGGCCAATAATGTGCCTACCGACCATGTTCAAACTGCTAACTGGCATCATAGCTGATAGAATCCAGGACTACCTGGAAGCAAACAGCATCATGCCAGTAGAGCAGAAAGGGAACAAACGGAGAAGTAGAGGCACAAAAGATCAGCTCCTCATTGACAAAATGATTCTGGAGAACTGCAAAAGCCGAAAAACTAACCTGCATATGACTTGGATTGACTACAAAAAAGCCTTTGACTCATTGCCACACAGCTGGAACATCAAGTGCCTGGATGTCATTGGGATATGCAAAAGCATCGGCACTCTCACTGAAAACGCGATGAAGAACTGGAAAACAGAACTGTTTGTCAGAAATGAAAGCTATGGACTGGTTAACATCAAATGAGGGATTTTCCAAGGTGACTCTTTGTCACCCCTGCTGTTCATCGTCGCCTTGATCCCCCTGTCAACAATTCTGCAGAAGACAAACTTGGGGTACCAAACCGCCAAAAATTCACAGAAAATTTCCCACCTATTGTACATGGATGATCTGAAGTTGTAAGGAAAATCAGAAATCGAAATACAGTCACTGACCAACACATTTTCCGCACTGACATCAGCATGGAGTTCGGCCTGAACAAATGCTGGACAGTGGTATTGAAGAAAGGAAAAAACACTGCGAGTAAAGGAATTGAAATGCCCAATGAACAAGCCATCAAGTGCCATAAATCTGGAGCCTATAAATACCTGGGCATACTACAACTGGACAATATCAAGCATGGGCAAGTGACAAATGTGGTCAGTAAGGAATATATTCAAAGGATCAGAAAAGTTCTGAAAAGCAAACTGAATGGTGGCAAAACCATCAAGGCCATTAACATCTGGCTATACCTGACATCAGATATACTGCTTGCATCATAAATTGGATTCAGGCAGAGCTGGACAGTTTGGATAGAAAAACAAGAAAACTTATGACCATCCACTATGCACTACACCCACGTAATGATGTTGACAGGCTGTACTTACCCAGAAAATCAAGAGATAGAGGACTCTTACAAGTGAAGCAGACAGTTGAAGAAGAGAAGCAGCACTGGCAGATTATGTAAAACAAAGTGTAGAACCAGCTTTAATGGAGGTCAACAACAAGAAGCTGCTTAAAGTGCAAAAAACAAAGAATCAATATAGGAAAACGATGCAAACATGGGCTGACAGCTGGCACAGCAAAGCATTGCATGGGCAGTTCCTTGAAAAGATCGAAGGAAAAGTAGATAAGGAAAAGACCTGGCTATGGCTCACCAACGGAACATTGAAGAAGGCCTGAGACAGAAGGCCTGATTCTTGCAGCTCAAGAACTAGCCAATAGAACAAATGCAATCAAAGCCAGTTATAGAAAAATCTGCTGATGACCCCAAATGCAGGCTCTGCAAAGAAGCAGATGAAACCATCGACCATATACTGAGCTGTTGCAAGAAAACTGCCCAGACTGATTACAAGCAGCATCACAACACAGTCGCTCAGATGGTCCACTGAAACTTGTGTCACAACTACCATCTGCCTGTAGCAAAGAACTGGTGGGGTCATAAGCCTGAAAATGTGGATGAAAATGACCATGATCCACCATTACATCACGCAATCCTAAATGTTTGGGAAGTGATTTGTGATACAAAATCCAGCATAGTTATCTTATTTGCTGTGTATGTTTTCAAAAACAACGACAACGACAATGACAACAACAACAACAACAACAACAATAATAATAATAATAACAACAACAATAATTTGTCTCTATGGCTGCCAAAAAAGTTAATGCAGTTCTAGGCTGCATCAACAGAAGGAGACCATAAAGGTCATGGGAAGTGATAGTACCACTTTATACTGCATTGATGAGACCACACTTGGAATACTGTATACAGTTCTGGTCACCACAATTCAAAAAAGATGCTGAGGCCCTAGTAAGAATGCAGAGCAGAGCAACAAAAACGATAAGGAGTTTGGAGGCTAAACTATATTATGAATGGTTAAGGGAACTAGGTGTGTTTAGCCCAAAGAAGAGAAGGCTCAGGGGAGATATGATAACAGTCTTCCAATACTTGAAGGGCTGTCAAGGGGAAGATGGTTGGATTTATTTTCCATAACACCTGAGGACAAGAAGCAATGAGTGAAAGTTTGTCAGAGGGAGATTCAATCTGGAAATAAGGAGGAATTTCCTCACAGTAAGATTTATTAATGAATAAAACAGCTTGCCTCTCGGAGTGCTCAATTGCTGGAAGTTTTCAAGAAAAGATTGGACAATGATTTGCTTGGGCTGGACTTCTGCCTTGGGAGCGGGTTGGATTAGAAAACCTCCAAGGTCCTTCCAGAATTCTATGAGTTCTGTCAGGACTTTGTTTTTCATATGTATCTTACACATTTTTGCTGCTTCAGAAGCCAACGCCCCCCCTCCCCCATTGTTTAGCTTGCTGGTGTTCCTTTTGTACTTCAGGCAAAATCAATTATACTTAAAGCAGTTCACTGTTGTCACTCATTGGGACATAAACATTTCTGGTCCGAGGGAGGACATACAGTAATATGAACTAAAAAAAGGGAGAGGGAAAAGATTATTTTTGGTAGGATTCCAGTACTAATGCTAAGTTGAAGTTAAAAGGTGGACTACTGCGCTTCATTTTACATCTTTCCATTTAGAATAGGATTTAAAATTATTGAGAATACACATGAAGACTAAAAAATTCTACCAAGAATATATCTAGTGCTCTACTTATAAACAAGGATTTACGTTTTAAAAAATTTCTTTAAACATATGTCAGCTTTCCTTAATAAATATTCCTGATAATGAGCTCAGCTTCAAATCTTTGAAATTATAAGTAGCATTGCCTTTCACATTTTAAATATTTAAAGGAGGGGATCATTTTATAAATGAAACCTCTTTGGGCATGCTGACCAGCAATTTTGGAATGTAAGTCAACATGTCTCATCAATATCCAGATGATGATTACACATCACATTTCTGGTACTCTATTGTATTCTTGGAGGGCATATGATTTAGAAATAACTGGAATGTTTGATATCTGTATTTATCAATATTTGAACTCTTCTGACGAAATTAGATACAACTACTATCTAATTAAAATAATAAATTATTATTAGGTTTGATGGGAGAGATAGGAATGGTTCTGTTTATTACTTGGTTTCACATTTCAAAAATAAATTGCTGAAGAGCCTTTGCTCTAGTTCATTTCAGTGCCTTTGGTAGTACTAGAGGGCAAATATGGTAACATTCTACTGCTGATCAGTCCTATTTGTGTTGAGATCCATTCTAGAAATGACCTTATAAGTACAACATTAATGGGTGAAAATATCACATTCTATTATTCTACTATTTCATCGACAACATGTAGTTTCTGACTCTATTGCCAGGTTCTGCACAATTATATTGTCAGTTCTTCAATTCTTTTTAATACTACTATATTTTATGTTTCATTTAAAATGATTTGAATTTTATTTTAGTCTATGACACCATTGATGTTATAAAAGTTTCATTCTATGTATCTGTGCCCTGTTAATAAAAAAAGTTCCTTATTTATTTACCTATAGGTTTAGATTTGTTTTTATAGCCCCAGATAAGGAAACCGTTAAATGCATTAAACCATTTTATAGAATCAGAACTCATAATTCACTCCATGGAATTGTGTGGTCTCTTGGTTTATCCCCAAAGCCAAGCCAAGTGCAGTATCTCACCTGGTTCAACCTTTGAGTTGAACCAGGCGAGGTCTGGTTTGGTCCCAAATTTTTGATTTTAGTTCTTTGAAATTAGCTCTGGGAGTACTTACATCCTGCATGGAATATCCGTAAGAAAATTAGTCCATTGCTATTTACATAATTCACCCACTGAGATAATAGATGTACTTTGTTAAAGGAATTATAGAAAAATTAAAAGGAAATGCACAATCAGAAGTACTCTCTCTCTCTCTCTCTCTCTGTGAATATGTACGGTATATAGACACATGCATAGGCTCAGTAAAATAAAATAGACTCACGAAATAAAAATTATTGTTGCAAAATGTATTTCTTGATTGAAGCCTTTTTATAACTGACTATATGGCCACAACAGTGACAGATGTCAATGTTTAGTCTCATTATTTACAATAAAAATAATAATGGTTGAACTGCTTGAGAATGATGGGAATCATAATCTGGCATATCTAGTGGATATCAGGTTTTGAAAGGATGTTTGGCTCTGTTGTTAAAATACTTGTTATGTTACTGAGTACTGAATACTTGTTCTGTTACTGAATACTTGTTATGTTACTGAGTACTGAATGAATGTAGAACCAGGAGCATCCCTTGGTCAAGCTCTCCTTTAAAAAAAAAAAAAGGATATTATCACGTAGGTAGACACAGTTCACCTTTGCAAAACATTCTGATGTCTGGGGGAAAATCACAAAACTGTCATCCAGATGGCAGGTTTCAGATGCCACATCTAATAATTTTCCTATTAAAATAGAAAAAAAACCCAGATATACCATTTATTTGGAAGTGGACAAAAATAAATTTAACTAAATATGCACACTTCCTTTGAAGAATTTTATTTTCAATAAAAGTTTATCAACTATGCGTGGCTACACTTATTTAAATTCAAAAGAAATCCCAATAATGGATAAAATCAAAGCAGACAAATAAATAATGCTAATCTTAAAGAGAAAAAGGAAAACAAAAGTGCCACATAATATTATCAATCATAGGCAGAATAGATAGAAATTGTTTTCTCTCATATATATCTGCTGATATTTTGTGATATTTTTATCTAAGTATAAAACAAGATGATCCTAGAACTGGGCATAAGCCTTTGGTCATCCAAATGCTTATTTTAAAGAAGAAACACTAATAATGTAACTGCACATAAATTCTATAAAAATATTTGACTTTGAGACTGACCATATGTCACGGGTAGGAACGGAAGAAAAATAAATGTAAAATGATTCAGGTTTAAAGAGGGCCAAAATATTTCAGATCCATCTCAACTATTATTAAGCAAGCATTTGGTGGCAAAGGAGGGGCTATGAATTTATTAAACTAACTGAAATTATGGGCTATTTTGTGGCTTTGTTCCCATCTGTTAAATTGGACTGTCTGAAAAATAACACAGAGAAGACAGTCTTTCTTACAGATCACACATGACAAAGCAATTCAGCTTTCCCATTCTTTTAAAGGCACTGTTTTGTATTTTTTTTAAAAAAAAAACATACTGTTAGCCTTCTGAAGAACTGAGCAGCTTTTTAAAAAGCATTTAGAAAATATGTACAAGGATGAAAAGGTCACTTGCATAAAAGCGAGTATGCATGCACAAGGTGAAAGCTTAATGAAACATTATGCGCAATCCAGAATAGCTCCAAGGTTAAGGGAGTCCGAGTCAGTCTTCTGCAGATCCATTTCCTCTCTCCAGGCTTCTCATGTTAACCCAGTGATTTAGTACTCTGCATTAAGAGCAATTCACCTGCCTCTGGTGTCCCAGTGGCCTCTCTCTCTGGGGAGTGAGGTGGAGAATAAAAAGTTCCACATATGGTAAAGTCAAGCTGCTTGGAGCCTGCTGAGTGTCTGCTGTGGGGATAGCAGCTCCTGAAAGCCCCAGCTGGTACTTGGAAGAGATTCTGCATTACTACACCTCAGTGCCTGCTTGGTTCCCTTCGGAAACTGTTGGCTCCACATACGACAGCCATTTTAGATCTCTTCAACCCTTTTCTCCCGATTCTGTATCCAACTGAACAGTTGGTCCTCTACTGCTGGATAATCAAATTCTTCCATCTGGTCCTATCCCTGTGGAACTGAAAAGGTGTAGTATGCACCCGGTCCCAAATACATACCAGGAGAGGCAATGCCTTACTAACAAAAAGCTGTCAACAATAAAAAACACTATAAAGTCTATTTTAAAGCAAAGGGGGAGGAAAAGATTTAAATATCTATAAAATACATGTGAAAGGGGGAAACAGGAGAAAATTCCTCTCTGTTAATGAAATACTAAAAAGAAGTGCTACTGCTACCATTCAAGGGATTTTAAAAGCAGGAAAACAAATAAATAATCAGAAAGCCAATTACCCCTGATTCTCTCTCTAGCTGTATTCTCACACAAATGTAGATCTCTATAAAAGCTCTCTGGTAAATAAATAAACATAGTAAATCTTCAGAAATACACTGCACATAAATCTTGTTACTGCAAAAATAAATACTGAAAGTGCCACTTTTAGTAAAAATACTGGGACACATTGTCATATTGAGATCATAGCCTTCTATTATGGATTTTAAATAATAATATATTATTAGGGATGGGGGGCTTAGAAAGACATGAAGAACAGAAGACTTTTTAAAATTATTTTACTTGAGCTGTTTTTAGCTTTATCTTGATATTTTAAAACATGAAATCAACAGAAATTTAAATAGAAACTGCACCCTCACAATTTAGCATATGCTTATTTGTGGATTATTAGTCATGGGTTCAACTATTAAAAGTCTCCATAGGAAGGGAAATACCATGTGCAACACTCTGTATGGATTCCTTTTTCACATACTTAAAGGTTACACGTGCTCTGAAATGTGAAAATATGATCCACGCTGAACATAATTTTGTCCCTTCCTATTGCAGCACCCATAAGTAAGAGGCTTCAGAATATTTATAAACTTAATATGGCAGATAGTATTAGAAATTATCATTAAACAGGGATCATATACTGATTCAAGAGTAGGATAACAAACCACACAACTATTAAAGTATATGTAAATTAATACCAATTTTCTACTTCTAGTCCCATTGTGCATTAAGATATGAATTACTTGTGGTGAAAAATCTCAATGTGGGGTTTTGTCAACGCATTTTGAAACACCTCTTTCCAGAGAATAATAAGATTCTACCCATATGTAGGGCAGTCTCATATTCTTCTTTTGGCCACAACTAATATTAATCTCTAAGAGCTTTCAGTAATGGTATGTTAGACATGTAGCTAAACAACTGGATGAAAAAATATGTGGCTGACATGTTATTTGTGGTCAAGGACAATGAGTGTGTGAAGGCCTCACAAACAAGACACTTGAGGGGGTAAATTCTTGCCAATCTAGTTAATGACTGGTAAGAGCTCAACAACTACAAACAGAGATACAAAGGGAAAGAAGACTTGTTTTGCTGTAATCTCAGAAGAAATATGAATGTTTTTCTAAATAAGCAAAATTTTTTGGTAATGTATAGAACTATCTGTAGATTTGTATGAGCTTTGGTAGATGTTGGGCTGTTGCTATCATTCAGCAATAGGCAACCTGAAGCTGCTATTTTATGTTCTTTCTACAACTAAAGCTACTATTTAATTTCACACAGTTAAAATAGCTACTGCAAATTATTGCAATTATTATTCATTTTTTTGATTCTCCCCTGTTCCTTACTCTTTTTAATTTCTACTCCTATATCCGATAATAACATTCAAGTAAACTTAGTAATATGTCATATTATTGTTTTATTTTTTAAAAAGCATGATTTCATCATTAAATTTAAATCTTAATATAGTTACATAAGAATATGGAGACCAATTGAATGAGATCAAAGTCTATCTTCTATAGTATTATGTTTCCACAGCAGCAAACTAGGGCATGAGCACAATAGTACAATTTCCCTCATTTTCCTAAAAAATTCTTTATAACTATTAGGCAGTGAATGCTTTATCTTTCATTAATTTGACTAATCCTTCTTTAAAATCTGTGGCCAGAATTTTTAATATTGTTAAATAGTGTTGAGTTTATGTTGAGAAAAAACTATTTTTTTCAGCTTGGAAAAATATAAAATCTCTAACTGTAAAAGCAAATTTCAAGGTATCTACATCCACAAGATGTTATACCGTATATACACAAGTATAAGCTGAGTTTTTCAGCACCCAAAATATGCTGAAAAAGTCACCCTCGGCTGATACTTAGGTCAGAGCCAAATTTTTTTTTTTTTTACATTTTGGGCCCTCCCACCCAACTCTAGGGTATATTTACCTATATTCAGTCTATTTTCAGCACAGCTGATGATTGGGTCTGCCACTGATCAGCTGTTTTTGCCCCCTAGAGGCTTCTGCTGGAAGTTTATTTCTTTAGAAAACAAACTTCCTACAGAAACCACTTGGCCTAAAAACAGCTTAGGCAGGCTGTAGAGCACATCAGCTGTGCTGCAAACACAGTGAATATAGGTAGGTATACCTAGGGATAGGTGGGAGGGCCCAAAATGTATTTTTTTAATTTTTTTAAAAAAATTTTTTTAAATTTTTATTTTTTCCAAAAATCAACTCTACCCCTGCCCTTGAGCTGAGTAAATTCAAAGGATAAGATCATATATCTGTGTTATATTTGGAAATATGGTAGATATGGCCCAGTTTCCAAGGTTCCTGTTTAGAAGCATTGGGAGGGGTTTGGGGGCTTTCAGATGTTTTAGCTAAAAGTGTCCAGTTCCTTTGCAAGTGATCCTGCTAGGAAAGGTTGATGTTTGGAGGTTACAAGGTTGCTTGCCTATTCTAGGTGAAGAGAAGTGCAACAGTAAAGGTTGTAGCCTGGAAGTGTTTTATGTGCAGAGTATTTCCAGGTAAAGTTAGGAAAATTCTCACCTCTAAATATCTGGAGACCTGATGCCATGTATGAAAACTGGGATCTGAGCACATGAGGCATCTTGTTTTGTGTATGCATACACATGAAAATGGAGCATTTCTATAATGCAGCTTATTAAGCTCAGTGAAAAATCACTGGGGAAAATGACTTGCAAAGCACAGGGTTTGTGGTTTTCTCATAATATGGGGAAAAACCAAAATGAGACCAAATTCAAACGATAGAAGGGCAAATAAATTGATTACATAGTTTGTTGATTGGATATAAAGAGTAAGGGAATCAATTTCTTCAAATAGAAGACAAGAAATGTTAAGGGAGGACGAGTCATACAATATGTGAGAAGTATCTACACTTACTTACAAATCCAAATGGAAATCAAATTCCAGTCAGCAGAATATCTTTGCATGTAAATGTAACTGTTTTCAAGGCTGGCCTACTGTTAGGCAGAGTGAGACTATTATCTTTGGCTCTAATACTGGATATGTGCTAGAGGAGAAAGGAGCAAGAGCTCCATTAGTTTATTCTCTATTTTTTCTAGATGATTACTTCTATTAAATACATCATTGTGTGCTATGTAGCCCACTTTCTACCCCCCCACAGATAGCCTGAGACATGATGGAGGGTGTTTTCTCTTGGGCAGCATTATAACACAAGTCAGCGGATAACATTTTATTCTGTGACTTGGCAAATTGTTTTGGAATTATTTGAGGAGGAATTCTCTGTCTTGGTCACATTTTTCTGTACAGATAGTCCTTGACTTGTGACCCCAATTGACCACAAAATTTATGTTGCTAAGTGAGACATTTGTTAACTGAGTTTTGCCCCATTTTAGGACCTTTCTTGCTACAGTTGTTAAGTGAATCACTGCAACTCTTAAGTTAGTAACATGGTTGTTAAGTGAATCTGGATTTCCCGTTGACTTTGCTGGTCAGAAGTTTGCCAAAGCTGATCTCATGATTCCAATACACTGCAAC
>JANHGC010004688.1:254042-268701 GCA_027560395.1 Boaedon fuliginosus | reverse complement strand
GATAGATAGATAGATAGATAGATAGATAGATAGATAGATAGATAGATAGATAGATAGATAGACAGACAGACAGACGAGAGAGGAAAAGAGAGAGAGAGAGAGACAGAAAGAGACAGACAAAGAATCATATAAGGAATATCACATTTTCTAGCAACTCCAGCCTTCAGAGACATATGTAAATAGGCTGAGCATCATTTCAAAATGTACCTGCAAATTATATTTGCTACAGCTAATCTGGAAAAAGTATCATTATAAGTCTAGTGAAACATGTTTATTTGTTTATATGCATTTGTAAGTTCTTGCTTTAAGTAAAGTATAAACTAAAAGTATCCCTAAAGCATGATAAAAAAATTCAGAATAAAAATCAATAAATATTGTTTTTGTAAAAATTGTCGTTCTTATCTTCTATCTTAAGATCTTTCTGCCTGAATATCTTCTTAAAGTGAACCATCTTCCCTATTTTTCTAAAGAACAAAAGTATCCAGGTCACTTAGTATAGGGAGCTGCCACTGGGAATGTAATCTTCTGGATCCCTACTCTTTATAATTACTTCAATGCACTTTACATGAGGCTTGAAATCCACTGGAAAGCTATTGCTGGGCCAGATTGCAGCAATGTGCACAGTATTGGGTGTTTCTAGGTTTGCCTATTTTACACTTTTATTGCAAAAGTGTGCTGTCTCTCACTTTCCTTCTGGGTGTGACTCAAGCTTATGACCTTTAAGGTTTTACATGGCATGGGAGTAGGTTATTTGTGAGACCACTGAGACTACTGAGAGTATCTGTCTATCCTATCAGAGAGAGTAGGTATATCCTGGGTCCCTTCCTTGAAATTTTGCCATCTAATAGAACTTTGGAAATATGCCTTTTCCATGGCTCATTCTCAGTGATTTGGCAGTCCCAGCCCCCTTTTAGTCTTTTGACAGGTCATCAAGACTTGCCTTTTTAGGAGTGACAATGTCTGGAGATGGTTGTAGGACATTCCAGGAGATTTTACAGTTTATATTTTTTTTGGTTCTGGCTTTCATGGTGGTTATGAGCTGCCCTGAGCAGTGTTTAAAGATGCTCAGCATACAAATCTTTTAAATAAAGAAATAAATGCATCATTGATCTTTTTGGGAGTGTAAAACCAAATCATTATTTCCCTGCTGGGCCATGTGGGACAGAACCATCATCCAGAGGAATATGGTTTTGAAGTTAACAAGGGTCTTTGTTATCAGTGGGCTGCTTAAGTTAGGCATTGCCTTCTAAAGGCCTCAAGTGTTAATGGCATGATTGTCTTTAAAATTACACCAAGACTTTATATATCTGTCCTTATGGCTCAGTTTGTTTAATTCTGGCTAACTGAGTATATCGCTGCAATCAACTTTCTAATATGCAAATGGAATGGAATAAATTTATAAATATAAATCAACATATGACAAATAAATACAAATACCCCAAGTGAGAGTAATTGAGACCTCAAAGCAATCCTTTATATTCTGCAATTATAATACTACTTTTTAAAAATCAAATAGAATACATACAACTATTTTTAAGTATTACTCATATATTTAGAAAATAATATTTTCTTAAGATCAATTTAATGGCATGTGTCTTTTAATGCTGAAATACTGCATTCAGATAGATGGGTAGAATACAGAAGCAAGGGCTCAAATTCTCTATGAAGTATTATTTCGAAAATATACTTTCTTTGCATTAATTAGGGAATATTTCTGAATCAATAATTTTGTTCAGAAGATATATTTCAGAAAGAAGTTCATTAAAAAAGGCTAAGGCATATTGTACATATTATATTTTATCTGTTGTTTTAACATAAATTCACTACTTGTAATCAAGAAATAATAAACAATATTCTGAGTGTAGTCAACAAAACTAAAGTGACATCAATGAAGTATCCCCAAAACCACTGAAAATATCAAGTGTTTAGAGATAAACTGTAATTCGAGCACAGACAAGAGACCAAAACAAACAAACGAAACAAAAAATAATAGAACAAAACCCAGTCCACAACATTTTTAAAGATCCCTTGTGCTGAACTGATGTTCAACTGCAAGTTTGGTAGCAAGAGAATAAAGAAGATGGGAAGTAATAACAACAATAAAAAAATAATCTGGTACAAAGGGACCCCAAGGTGTAGTAGTCATCCCTATGCAACCATCACCCTTCACTGCAATTTACTGATGTTGCTTCATTATAACAAAGCATATAAAGGGGGTGGGGGGAAAATATTCAGGTTTGCTATTTAAAGCTACATGATTTGCAGCATTAGCCATTGTAAATATTGACCCAAGACAACAGTTTAACAGGACTTTTCTAAGCAAGGAATAACATCAGAAAAAAATCCAATTAAGTGCAAACCTTAGGAGCTGGAGAAGCTTTACTGAAACGGGAAATTGATAACATTTTGAAAAGCTTCCCATTAAATAATACAACAGTAACAGTGTTTTGATACATTATCCTACCCCCAAATTGTGCAAATAAATTGAACTACATTTCTATTCTTCTTATTGGTAATTAATATAAGAAAACTAAAATGATATGGTAGCCTTCATGAAAATTTGTTTTAAGAACTAATGTTGGGAAGATAGATTTCAGGGCCATTAGTCTGTTGGTCTGTTTCAGTGCCATGTACACTATACATTCATATGTATAGATATGCAGCATCACTATTTCCATTATTTTAAGAGCAAATCATCTTGTATTATTTGCAAATTGTACTTAATTTTTTTTCGACAGAATCAAAAAAGATAGTCTGATAGTCCTGAAACATTAGTGAAGAAATTGTTGTAAATTTTGGGGCAAGGAACAAACTCCTATTCATCCATATTTTTCCTACCAATATTTAGCATCTATTACATTATTACAATGATCTAAATTCATAGTAATTTCCTAGTTTTAAAATGATTGGAATCTACTTATTTGACACAACAAGCATATGAAATATTCATGTGGCAATCCATTTTAGCCCATGAACCCTATTCAAAATGGATGTTTTTTTGTTAAATAATTTTCCTTTCTGGACAGATGGTACACTAATCTGGATTGATGGGGGAGTAGTTTAGGGTGGTTAGGTTCAGGAATGTGTGGACATATGTATATTTATTTATTTATTTTCATTTATTTATTTTAATTTATACCCCGCTCCTCTTCCCTGATCAAGGGAAACATATGTGCAGGTGCAACCCCTGAACTGCCAACAGTATGCAACCCGTGATACTATAAAGGTCAGCACAGTTCTTTGAACATGAGAAGCTACATGTCAAGATTGCGCACAGCACAGGTGTCAAACTTAATCATATGACGTGATGTTTTTTGCCTTTGCAGAGCCAGGGTGGGCATGGACTACACATCATGCATCTGCCCTGCAATCCGCAAGTTTGACATCCCTGGCATACAACATCTCTGAAGGGTGGGGAAGGTGGATCAGACTAACATTTTTTGTGACATTGCCCCGTCTCCCGCAAAGGTGAAACTTGTAGCACATGTTTTAATCCTGCTTACATCATTCTAATGAAACCAGCAAGGCGACTGCTTAGCACTTTATGGCTGAGGAAGGTCAATGTTGGAGGTGGAAACTTTGGCAGAAACACGAGACACAACTATTTCGAATAGCAAAACATTTTATTGCTTAGAGTTAACTACTATCAGACACAAAGAAAGGTTCTTTGCCTACCTACAACTATCAGTTTCTGAACTCTGACTTTAATATTATCCAAAGCCTACTTTGTATTCTACTTTTGCCCTACGTTAACGACTATGCTTTCCATCAGGTATTAAGCTTAATGCTTTTATTGCTGCATCACAGATAACATTGCCTGTTTTACATGATGATGTAAATACTACAAACTAGGTGAAGCACATTTCTTTTCTTAACTAAAAAAGGCAACAGCAATCCTCAAAGAATAATATCATCTTATTATTATGTGGAACAGAGTAAAAACAAATCTAAGCAAGGATCATTGAATATGTCACTGGTTAATTTGTGCTCTGTGATCCTCGTTAACATTGTTCAAGTTTCTGATTATCATATCCAAAATATTAAGACATAAGTATGAAGGTGTTTATAATTGGATATTAACCAGGACATATGTGTCTGGATAGGAGGTAGGACCTTCCTTAAATTAACCCTGATACATATTAATTGCCAATTACTGAAAGAATCCCTCCCCCAGAAAAAAAAAAAACCACACTTCTGTACAGAATGTTAGAGTGTCTAAGCATTTTTAAATAAACAATAGAAATTGAAATAACTGGATAAGAAAAAAAGGAAAGCTTTATTCTGAAGTTGGCTTAATTTATAGGGGTCATAGAATGATTTTTTCTTATGATTAAAATTAAAATCGTATGTTTCACCCAGCAACAGATAAGGAGTTTACAAAATGACTTAAAATATAGTTATTGGAAGAAGAGCCAAATGGATGAAGAAAATGAACAAAATCTGTGTTCTCCTTTCCCCTGTATTGTTTTCAGGCCCTACTGCAAACTATCATGCAGCTCTTTAGGGGATCTCCACAGGATGTTCATTTTAAGAAATTAGAGGTGCTGCTTCAATGCACCTGATCCTCCCAGTATAGAAGCATAGTTTTTTTTTTTTAATTCTAAACTGGTTGTCTTCCCACCTACACAAATTATAAATCCCACCATGGATCCAGTGCAGCCAAGCAATCTGTGCCTTTGACTTGTTTTTTCTTGCTGTAAATGATACCTAACAGAAACAATACCTGAGCTATCGGTGTAACATCTAATGGAACATGAGAAAATGCTAGGATGGACATATTTGTTTTTCTTCCAAATATGAATATTCCAACTGCATCCTATGTGAATATTTAAATAGATGATCTGTGCAGGTGAAATAACTCTAGAATACACTTGTTCTGTTTTTCTTCTTATCAAATCAATCTAACAGATTTAAGGGAAACTATGTCTCTGTTTGTACATGAATAAACAGAAGTATATTCATATTCAAATAAACATGTAGACAACAGTATTCCCAACATTTTCATGCAATTTAAGAATTCAGTATGTGTTGGACATATGATGCATAAGATTAGTATGGTTGATTCTGATGTATACAGAATATAGATATGGACAATCTACTTCTAGATAGTTTGATGATGTTACCTGAGGCTGGTAAGACTTTGTCCAAAATATCTGAAGGACACATAAATGTCTACCTCATTCTAGAATATTACATATAGGAAGGAAAATGAATTCCACAGTAATTTTATTGTTAGAAGTGGTGAGTTTAGAAAGAATAGAATAGAAAGCCTAGAAAGCACTATTGCTAAAAGAAACATCAATTCACGCTTTAAAAAATAAAAACGATGCATATTAATTATTGTAGCTATACAAGTTTTTTTTATTGTTAAGCCATTAGTTCTCTCCATATATTTTACAGATATGAAGTGGGGAATCTCTGCTTCACAGCAGAACATTTGTTTGCTTTAAATATAAGATTTAATTTTAATCACAGAAATGATCTAGCTGAGGGAGTTTGTAGCCTTTTCTAGGTTTACTCAAAGATATACAGCACAATAGAAGAGTGCCTGTAGGGTGTCATGTCCCCCCCTCCCCCCGATTGACGGGATCTTGGCAGCTTTGAAGAGAACCTAGAGGCATAAAATAGTATAAGAGAGGATTAATCCTCCTTGGACTACTTCCTCAAATAAGTCTGACCATAATCCTGGTTTAAAATAAACTCAGAAGTAAAATGAGATATGAACATCGTCATTATACTTGTTTCAAGTTGAATTGTAACAGTGTATTTGCTGTATCAAGTAAAGGCCTGGCATAGTTATGTGGAGATTATCTTTAATGCATATTCTCTAGCATGAATAGCAGGTAAATCCGCATTATCTCTATATTTTTTCTCCTCTTGATTTACTGATGTTAACTTAGTAAACCTTAAATAATGGTTACCTAAATACATAACTACATATGTGAGCAAGAATTCCTTTTATCAACAATTAAGCTAGAGAAATACACAACATTTCAATGGCTCTTCATTAGCAAACAAATCAACAAGTGATATTTTAATGCACGACTTTATTCCATCTCTGCAGGGACCATAGTTGAGAGTGTGATGTACAGTACAGAGAAAGGAATCATCAGCCACAATGTCCCAGGGCTCTTTCCATTGAGGACTTCTCAGCTTTTGCTTAAAGAGTGCATTTAATTGACTGATAGACAGTAGCTTCTTTGTTCACAGAAGACAGCGAAGTAATGGCAGCTTGAAAATCGTACCATCTACAGGGTCTCCTGAGACTAGTAACAGGGGGATATGTGTCAGGAATAAATAAATAATCTAATTATTAAGCCACTTCCTGTCAAGTTAACTCCAATTTGTTGGCTTTTGAAGGCAACAAAATGAGGCATTTTTCCTCATTATGCTTCTCTTTTTATACTACTGGTAATCACAGGCGGATTAAAGGGTGCCTGATTGGTTTTTTTGTCAAGGAACTGAGAAGCAGCCAACAGTATAGAAAAACAGAGTTGGGGTTAGAAGAAATTTCATGCTTGTCTCCTTTCCAGCTCCCTAACAGCCCAAACTGCTGCCCCATACAGTGCCGCCAGCTGTACAGCAAATATGTACCCCTCCAACTGCGGCCTACCAGGCCACAAGTTCCATCCTGAGAGCTGCGAGATGCCTCGCAATCTTGGCAGGTAGCTACTGCTGTCATAGGCAGAAAATTCTAAAGGTGACCTACGAAACCCCCTTAGCTCACAAAGGCAGCAATAGCCGCAGCTCAAGTTTAACACAGATACACAGACACACATACACACACAGACACAGACACAGACACACACACACACACACAGTCTTGTCTGTTTTTCTTCAGAAGAAAACAACTATAGCAACAGGAAGCAAGTTAAAATCAGACAAGCAACACAGCCAGGGGATAAGACCATTTTTGCTATGACAATTCATCCTCTTTCATTTTAAAAAAGATGCACTCTACACGTTTCATTTTCAGCAAACAGAGAACTGCCTTGTCCTAAAATATACTTTTGCACCATGGTGTTAATTCAATAACTAAAAATGTGAAAATTGTGCCATAACAAATCCATCTAATTAAATTTCTCCATTAGGGAAGCTCACAGGCATAGTTTTGTGTTTGTTAAAGAGAACCTGCCATTCCAGTCTGACCAAGGGACAGAGAAACCACTCCAATATCGAAACTCAGTCCGTAAGGGCTCTAAAACCAACGATCATTTGCAAGGATTTTTGTTGCAGTCTTCCCCCCCCCCCCCTGCATTAAGTGCTTTCACCCATCCTGTAACATTTGGAAATTGTAGATGTTACCTGGGGGCAGGAACCTCAGAAGCAGTCACCTAGCGCTGTCAACTAATGCTGTTTTTATCTTCCTGTTTAAGCCAAAGGAAAGAACACATTATAAATCATTTTTACTGTGTGTGTGTGTTTCTGTGTAGTACAATGTTTATATTTTTTATACTTATACTATATTATTATATTTTCATTACAAAAATCTTGACATGTTAGAAAGGTTTGTTATGTCAAAGCCCAGCTCACTTTATCCTGATGCTGTTATCAAACCCAGCCACCCTAAACCCAGCCACCTAAAATAAGCACTAGGGTTTATTTTCAGGGGATGTCTTTTTTTTTTCTATGTACTTTAAGAGTACATGGGAGGGACACTTCTTCTGCTTGCTCTCGGCAGGCAGGAGACTGTGTGACACACTAGTACTGCTGCAGCGAGGCGGGGGTGGAGATGCTCCATGTGCCCAACACCTGCCTCGCCTCATGGCCACGGCACCAGCACATTGCTCAGCCTCCTACTCCGTTGCAGCCGCACAAGCAAGCAGAAGAAGCAGGCTGGTGGCCTACGGGATGAAGCTGGCAGAACTGCCACTTTGAGGCAGGTGTTGGGGTGTGGATGGCCTGGCTTTGGGGCCCTGATGTAAGCTGATGCGGGCTGTATGGAGCAGCTCCATTCCTCTGGTTGGCAGGCTGATCAGGCGCTTAATTAGGGCTTATTTTCCGGGTATGGTTTATATTGGGTGCAAATGCAAAATATGCTACGGCTTATTTTTGGGATAGGGCTAATTTTCAGGGAAACACAATATTTAATACTTCTTCCTCCTCTTTTCCCCACAACAATCCTATGAGGTACGATTGGGCTGAAAGAAAGTGAGTGGCTCAAAGTCTCTTTTGCTTACTTGACCTAAAAGCGATCAGAGTCTCATTGGACAAGCGCTGACAAGATTTCCCCTTCTGCAGAGCCTCTGTTGAACACAAGAAGAACTTTTTTTTCTGAAAAAGTCTGTGCAAACTGTGATGGCATCTGCAGGATGGATGCAACGATGAAAGATTTACACTATTGGTCCCAGCCTGGTTTCCAGCAGAAGCAAATTCCAAAATTGGGGTGCCACCGGGAAAGGTTATCACAATACTTGCACCCCACTTTTTTTTGTCTATTGGGAGAAGTGCTACCCTAAATTTCTTCAATATTAGGTTTTTATGTAAAACCTAAGCTATCTATGATTAAGATATAGCAGTAAAATAAAAGATGGAACAGGTACTTAAAAAACATACATGAAATTTCCTGACCATAGGTTTTAAAATGTCAAATGATTTTAAATACAAGGAATGGCAATCTGTTTATACTAGTATATGTCCTATTTGAGGCACTGTAATTATTTTTTGTTAAATTGTGCAGATCCTTTAACCTATACCTATTTACTCTCTGCTTCACTGGCACTTTGAATCAGTTTTCAGTTATAGTCAGCAAATCCACTCTTCGTACAAATTCATGCTAAGCAGTAACACTTCATTTTACGTAAGTTTTATCTGATGTCCCCACACAGAGCTGCCAGCTGTACAGCAAATCTGCAGCTTGCAAACTGAGGCTGACTAGGCCACAGGCTCCATCGTGTGCTCTGTTAGACTCCTTGCTGGCCTGGCAATCATTCCTTGCTGTCACTGTTGTCGTCTCTGCACACTGCACCGAACTTAGAATCATCTGATTATTAGAATTTGTGGTCCACATTCCATTTTATCCTTTATTTAATCTATCCCCAGATCACACATTTGTTTAAATGTTTTGGCTGGTTTACAAATCATGCAGCCATCTGCACAGTAGGTGTAACACTATTTTTTAAACCACTGTTATATTAGAAATCAACAGAGATAAAGTCATTCAAAATGTTTTGGTGTTTGTTACTCTCTAAGAACTCTAGCTCTATAACTCTAAGAAAAAATAGAATTATCTGCAAATCGATGAACATCTATGAAAAACAACACCCAGCAGAACGCAGAGCTTGCTCCATTACCTACGTTAATACCATGACAGCTGAGGAGAGATGACCTGGCCCACTTCTCAACTCTCCTGTACAGATGGCTATTAAAGAGAAAGTATGCCTTTTGTATGGTCCAGGCAGAAACCCTTTATGAGCTTTTCAAATAAGCCAGCATTGCACACACGAGGGTAACTTTCTATAGTATTAAACAAAGTAGACTTCATTTTTTTCCCTCAGCATTTCATGAAGCAAATGACAAATAGATGAGATAAAAGATCATCCTTGAATTCTGCACTTATAGTCCAACATTATTAAGTTACTGAAAAATCTCAGTATTAAAAGGTAGGGCAGTTTTTTTAAAAAACATTAAAATCAAAAGAAAATGTATTACTACTATTTCATTGGAAATTAAATTCGATTTTAAAAAATAGTATCAATTTTTTCTACATAAGCCAATTACCAGAAACTACTAGATTTATATGTGATACTGAATTATGACATCTACTAAATTATCTGCATCCATTATTTGCATCGACTGGCTCCAGGTTGGCACAGGAGACAAGGCTGTATATTCTCCCATTATTTATTCAACATATATGTGGAATATATATTAAGAGAAGTGGAATTTAAAAATGAGCGTGATTTTAAAACTTATATAACAAAATCTAGAGTCTCCTCTATGCTGATGACACTACTTGGATAGCTAAAAATGCAAAGGATCTGCAAATTCTAGTAATAAAAGTTAAAGATTACAGTGAAAAAATGGGACTAGGATTAAATATAAAGATGATGATGATCTTTTCTATTGGAGTTAGGTTTTCGCATAAAGTATTTGAAGTAGAATAATTTGAGCCTGATTATTTGTGTCTAGAGTGAGAACCACAGCCAAACTTAGAATTTATAGATACAGAAGTGGGTAGATTGTTTCTGCCTTTTAGGATTAACGATCAATAGTAAAGGAATCAGTAATCAAGAAATACCTAGTTTAGCACTTGATAGAATAGCCATGAAGGCCTTGGAAAAGATATCCAGATGCCATGATGTCTCTATATCTTCCTACAAAGATCAGAATATTGCAAGCAATTGGATTCCCTGTGACACTATGCAAAGAAAAGTTGTACTCTGAAGAAGCGGAATAGAAAGATATTGATCCTTTTGTAATTTGTTGTTGGAGAAACTTCCTAAGAATATAATCGGCAATCAAGAAAACAAAGAAGTGATTCTATGTTGAACTTAGAATCTTTTTTCAAATAACAAATTATCATACTTTGGAGATACTCTATATGAAGACGAAGTTAATAGCAATAACACTTAGACTTATGTACCACTTCAGAGTGCCTTATTGCCTTCTCTAAGCAATTTACAGAGTCAGCATATTGCCCCCAACAATCTGGCTCCTCATTTTACCGACTTCGGAAGGATGGAAGTCTGAGTCAACGTTGAGCCAGTGAGATTCAAACTACCAAACGACTGGCAATTGGCGGTCAGCAGAATTAGGCTGCAATACTGTATTCACTGCACCACCATGGCTGGAAAGATGAAAAGGTGGAAAGAAAGAGAAGAACAGGAAGACAGCAGCATGGTGGATAGACTCAAATTAGTGTGTGATAAGTACATTATTGAAAGACTTAAAGGACCAGGTTAAAGACAGATGTAGAAAATTCAATACTTGACTTGATCACACACAATCAATCATTTTAATAATAAGTGTTATTTATACAATATGCAAGGTTTTCACAAAATATACACATCAGTAGAAATAAAAGTAAATATGAGTGTGATAAGTGCATCATTGAAAGACTTGACTTCCGGGACTTGACCGACAAATTACTCTGCTTTGGTGCCTGTGCTGGGCATTCGCAAGCCCTGTAGAGGCTTGCAAAAGAGTGGGGAAGCTGATGGCGTGGCGCAGAGGACGCAATCCCTGTGCGTTCGCTGAGGAGACCCCCAGGAGTGTGAGCAGAATGAGAAGAGAGCCATGAATGGCTGACCTGAAGCTGTGACAAAGCATCTGATAAGGAAGCAAGAAGATCGGGGGTGATGGAACTTTGCTGGACTCTTTTAACCTCGATGGTGAAATACCCCAGGAACTGCAGAGAAGAAAGAGATTGACCTTAGAGTGGCTTGGAGTCACGAAATAAGTGGCGACTGGATATCAGAGGCAGAAAGTGGCGAGGCGCCAGAGTGAAGGCAACGCAAGCAGGAAGAGAAGCCTTGGGAGCTGTTACGATGTTGAATTGCTACTATTTGGAAATTTGGACTAAATAAAGGTTGGATTGTTATTATTTGGAGACTTGAATTAAATAAAGGAGAAAATTCAAAAAAAAGCTAGAAGAGGTGTGGTGAACTGTGAAAGGAAAAGACTTAAAAAACGGGAAGGAGAAGGAAAGTTCTGTGGACATAGCAGGGTATGAACCCAAATACGAAAGACTTAAAGGACCAGGTTGAAGACAGATAATCATGTAGAAAATTCAATACTTGACTTGATCGCATACAATCTATCAATCATTTTAATAATAAGTGTTATTTATACAATATGCAAGGTTTTCACAAAATATACACATCAATAGAAATAAAAGTAAATATGAGTTTCTTCAGGCACATATGAACTGGATGAAGAATTAACTAAGCTGCTAGTTTGATTCTTTTTCAGTCTGTGTAAAATCCAAGCTGTGTAAAAACTTCTCTGGATTAGTAAAACAGGCAAAGCATTCAGAGTGGCAGTAATATGAAAACAGAAAAAAAAATCTTTATCTATTCCCATATTTTCAATCAATCTATGGTGTTTCCCTTATTTTAAAACTAAATTATTTTGGGGAAGAAACTTTCTTTTCAGGTTAATTCATAATCCTAATTACAGTTTTCCAAGCTTGGATACTTTGGAACTGAACTTAATTTTCAGAGGGAAAAATGATTGTTCCTCAAATGCACACTGTGAGATGGTAATGGTTTCAGTGTGTCTTTGCATAACTGGAAAGATGTTGACATTACTAAAGAGCATGACATAAAGATTGCCTCCCCCCCCTTAAATAAAAGATTAGCTAGAATAGATGTCTATTAATTCTAAGTTAATCATATTTGTTGAAAAAACAAGACTGGAGACAGAAATACACATAAGTTTTTTTAGAATCTTTTTTTATCCTATTACATAGTCCATACTTTTTACATAATTTTTATTACCACAATTCGATGAATAGTCCTGTACTATTAGGATTGTTAGGCCTCTATCCCTTTTTTGTCATTTTGATCAGCCTTCAGTGGTAAATATGAGCTTCTATTTCATACAGCTAGTGACGTACAGTTTTGCTTATAGTGTTTCATAAAAGATTTTTCTATGGCTGTTTGGAATATTTTAATCTCTTCAAAGATTATAATACCAGTATCTATAATTTTAGAGATATAGTTTTCATTGGACTCATTGGTGATTGATTTTATTGCTTAAATATTATTGGACTGAAAAAGTATCAGAAAATAGTTGTTCATCGCCATCACTCAGTATTATCTGACAAGTGTACAATCTAAGCAGTTATGGAACTACACTTACCTGTTAGACCTCTCAATTTACCTGGGAAGATTCCTTTTGCAAGATTGGAATCCTCCATAACTATAGTGAGATGAAAAGATGTAAACAGGGAAACATTGGACTAAATAGATGTTAACATTTAATGAACTTCACACTGTATTTCTTTAAATTAAACATTTTTGCTAGGCTAAAAGCCAACTTTTACCTCTAACATAATACAACAGAGATAATTTGAAACCATAAACAATATGTTTGGGGAACGTTTAGTATCTAATGCATTTGTTGATACTGTTGATCACTCCATCATTGTTCCTATATCACCTGACATTTCTTGGAGGGTTAAAATCTACAGCATGATTAACAATGTGCAAGTTCTTTTGGGACTTTGAACTGTATAAGGACTTGGATCTGTTGAACAAACATGAATGGAATAGTTGAAAATCTAAGTCATGGTAAATTATATCTGGAACTGTACTGCTATTATTGCTCATTCTAAAATAACTACATGTTAGTAGTATTAAAAAGATCCTATTTTGTATCATACAGTAATATATTTAGGTCATAGCATGTTATACAAATGACATGCATTAATTTACAAAATAGGCTTTATCTTCCAAACCACAGTCATCAGTTATCTCAGTATAATTCACACTAACATGTTAGTAGTACAGCATAATGAGGCACTATTATTAAAAAATAAACATCTAGGTTCTTCTGACAGGTAGCATAATAAAACTAGATTGGATGAAATTTCTTATCTGTAAATAGAAAGAAACTTATAGAATAAAGATAGGGCAGCTTGTCAACATCGTCACATTTTTTTAGCAAAATTAAGAAGCCAAATTTACAGAAATTCCTAATGTGATCTGTTTGATATTGGTTTATCATAATGTGTGATCTCAACTATTATGCTATGAAGCATCATCTTATGGCTTCAGTCAAAACAATGTTGCTTTGGGGGAGGGAGGGTGCCTCAGTAAGGGTGGTTCTGCCAAAGACACAAGGAGGCCAATTTTGAGGCAGCTAGACATGAGTGTCAATGCTTTGGGCAACTGTTTGGCAGCAGCACAGCAATAATGGAAGGGAAAATGTGCCTTAGTTTTGACTCCTAGTGATTGTCCACTGCGGTTCTCTTGGCAAGATTTTGGAAGTGGTTTTCTTTTGTGTTCTTGTAGGCATGAAAGAGATTGACTGGTCCAAGGACACCAGCTGGCTTCATATTTAATGAGGGACAAGAACTTACAGTCTCCCAGTTTCTAGCTTGGCTCTCAGCAGTGTGTGTGTGTGTGTGTGTGTGTGTGTGTGTATGTGTGTATGTGTTAAAAATTTATCTGTTCACTTCAGGTGTCAAATATCTTAGGTACATTACTAATCAATATATGAAGGCTAGTTTTGCACACATGGCTAAAATACAGAATGTGTCTTCAGTAACTTAATGTATTTTATTGACTAAATCTTGCCAAATTTATTTCAATTTAATATATAATATGGTTAAAATGATGCATATAACTTTACACTAAAGCTGCATCATTTATTTTATTTCTTTTCTTTCAAAAGTTAGCTTCTATAAGGTGATACATTTTTCACTTTCAAACCCAAAGAAGTTACTCTTAACCAGGGATAGGTTTCTAACCGGTTCACATAATAACAAGGTTGCACTGAACCAGAAAGAATATCATTATTGACTTCATTCACCTCTCCCATTCCAGAAGTGCTGGCTGAGCACGGTACGCTCTGACATGGCACATTGGACTCGGCGATCTCGCAGCCAGTTAAGACCAGCCGCCAGGCCAACCACCACTGAATCCACCCGCCTTGCCTTGCAGGCGGCGTGTTATAACTGGCTGCAAGATCGCGGAGTCCAATGTGCCGCATC